>JABEYC010000763.1:0-15899 GCA_013266195.1 Fusarium zealandicum | reverse complement strand
GGTGGGATCAACGGGCAATTGGCGTCTGTTTTGCGTCTTTTAATTGCACTGTACAGCCAAAGTGCCGCGGAAAGGCCCTGGATGAGTGGATTTCTGGGTGATGATGATGTTCCAGCTTGTGGGCCGAGATGCCATCAGGTGAGACGGGGGGAGTGCGCGATTGAAAGACCAAAAGTGGGACTTACATCTGGCGAGCAACAGCAAAACAAAACACTGTGTTTGTCACTGATGGTATGGGTCAGTTGGCAATCTGCTCTGAGAATCTCGGAAAGGGAGGGTTTAAATAAGGTAACGTAGAGGAAGAGAGTACCGGTAGTAGGGAGACAGATGGAGGGGAAAAGATGATGGAAGAGTAGGGTAAAAAGGTAATGGTGGTCAAAGCCTTATGAGGTACTACGTAAAGCTAGACCTGAGGCAAGAGACGGGGAGGTTGGTGAGGGAAGCTCCGCCAGAGAGAAGAAGGATCAGTGAGGCATATTCCAGGATACTTACTCGACTCTTTGTTGAACCGAGTGATTAGTATGTAGACTCGGATTGATCATGATGAATATGCATCATAGCTTCACAATTACAATCCAACACTGAACGATGCACTTCTCCAACAAACCCCAGGTCACCGGAGATTCGCGAGAATTGTGCAGCAAGACAACTAACTGGCCCGTACCTACAATCGCTCACCAGTCACTCGTCATGATACCTTACGTACATACCTGACCTCGAGGTAGCTATCATGTCACCCTCTACCTAAAATCCCCAGGCTCGTCCTCTCTCCACGGACGGGCCGCTCGTACGGCGCGACTAACCAAGCTCCCGTCCAGCAATGTCCGCCGCCAGAAGATTGAGAGAGATATACGGATACTAGCTAGCTTATGGTAGAGAGAGAAAGGGCGACAGTACAGGGTGCAACTCGGAACACGGCAGTCAAGGGCGGTGCGGTGAGATGACCCATGTGGGGAACCTGGGAAGCCTTGCCGATTTGGAGCTCCAACCCACTCACTCATGGTTCCACCGTCCACGAGGGCCATAACGCGTGCAGCAACGCAAAGCCCCAGGTGCAAGCTGCAGCAGCCATGCAGACAAGGGATTTAACACAGTGTCGAGTACAGTGCAGTCTCAGTCCAGTCCGATCTGGTTCTAGGCCTGGAGGTGTCGTCTTTGCTTCCCAGCAACGACGAGCTGCGCGAATTTTGGTCAACGTCCTAGGGACAGGCGCCGTCGGCTGTAATTGATTATCAACGAAGGCCGCAAAAGAGATTGCAAGAGGAGATTAATATCAAGGCGACTCCATCGTTGTGCCGTTCGTTCATGGAGGGCCTCATGGAGTGCTCTGGCCTCACGTATCTCCGATCGTTCCCTTGAAGTTGTTCTGGTTTGTTTTGTTTTGAAAGTTTCCAGGTTGGCTTGTTTATTGACTGCGCTGCGCTTATGCTGGGAGATGAGACCTCGGATCTGCTGGCATTGATATTCTGTGTCTCGCGAGACCTCAGTCAATTGGCCAATTAAGAGACTGCGGAAAGGCCTAGCGCATGGCTATCTTCAGTCCGTCCCAATTGGATCGACAGTGCATTATGTTCAGGCACTTTGAAGGAAAATCTGCTGCTTCGTTGTGTCTCTGTCGAGGTCAGCCTCGAAAAGCACTTTCGGTCGTCTCCATCTTAAAACTGGTCCCCACTCTTCCCCCGAGAGGTTCCACAGTTACACGCAACACTGTGCAAGCTAAAGAGATTTGTCCGACCTGACACCAAGAGACCAACATCAAACCGAACCAAACCAATGCCGGGACGAAGCGCGTATCGTCTGTTTCCGCGCAGCCATTCAAGATAGGGACAGGACTTTTATCTGCGGGCCAATGTGAAGCAAAGGCCGTTTCCGCCTTGCCCCGGCTGTCCCGAACCAGCCGAGGCATGTTACAGAGGCCCTGGTCAGTCGCGGACTCGCGGTTGGACGTCTCGAATTCGCGAGTCAAAGCAAGCGAAGAAGCGAGCACCTCTGTCGTCATGATCGAACAAAGGCCTCAATCTGACACTTGCGCAACACACGTCCAGCCGTGGGTTTCCATTGCACGACATGGATATGCCAGTACTGTACATGTCTTGCGCTGGGTAGCTAAAGGCTTGATGCGGGAGTGGACATGTCGTCTTCCATAGCTGACCACTGACCGGTCACTGGCCACTGACAGCACCTGCATTGGCAGGCCATCTCTCCACTCAAGCATTATCATCGTCGCATGGATATCAGCCAAATCCATCCCTCCCATGTCAGTCTTGCGCCTACCATCCGCGGGCCTCGCCTGCGCCCTGCTGGCACAAGCCTGGAGCCCTGAAGCCTGAAGCCCAGGCATCCTTCATGCTAATCCCGCCTGGACGTCCCGGGAGACGAGGGGGAAAACGACGATGCCTACGTAGTACAGTACAAGGTAGGTTTCGCACCCCAGATGCCGACTTGTCCCCGGGAGGCGCTCGCCTCGTCGCATGTCGCACGCCTCTTCCATCTGGGCTAACCCCCGGTAACCAGCCTCCTCCGCGACAACCGCCCGCCGATGACCTCATAGCTGGCATGAAGAGACGGAGAGAGATAGAGATGCTTCTTTGTTACGAGATGGCATCCTGGGTCGGGCTTGGGCCACGATTAGCTCCCCGGCTATTCCATCAGGAAAGCCCTCGAGACAATATCAGCGATATCCCCCACCACGCGCAGCAGCCAATGGGTTGGGTGTGTACAGGCGTCAAGCCTCAAGGCAGCATCGACATTCTCGTGCATCCTTCAGCGGCCGGCGCCGTTGCTGTGGCTGGCTCAACTCACAGCAGGGAAAGACACGCGCTTCCACAAGAGTACAACCGATTGTCTGTCAATTGCTTCTGTCCCAACCATGGGGCTGATGCGACAATCATGGGTTGCTGTACCTAGGGATCCCGTCCCGCCGCCAATGGCTTCCAGAACCCAGGTCGTTGCGAAAGCCCGGCTGACAATGCGTCAGAGCCAAGCCAGTGGAGGGACGAAGCAGCGAAAGTATGGGGTACGTGGTTAGTGGTAGGGCCATCACCAATGAAGCTCCCGGCGAGCTTAACAAGTCTCCAAACGCATAGGTACTGTACCCACGTTGACAACAACATTCTTACAGTATGCGCTCTTATATTTCCATGTTTGTTCCTTGTGAGCGGTCTGTAACCGATTTCTTACGAACCAAGGCCCAGATGCCTTGAACCTGATAATCTTTTGCTCAAGCAGCTTAGACTGGATTCTCGGTTCAATAAAAAAGTACCTATTGCATATCAAAACCAGCTCATCACCAACTGTTGACCCATGCTTGCCAAGCGCCCCACGCATCTCAAGCTGGGTGCTGTTCACTCGCTTGATCAACCGTCCTTGGATCCTGCTTGGCCCTTGGCAACGAGGCTGGAATAGCGAGCCTATCTCTTGGATTTCTGGGCATTTCAAGGGTTCTCGGGATTTTGCTGGGTCTCCCATGCGGTCAGAGCTGTCACTGTGAGTTCTCAACAGGATGATAATATTGGTCATTCATTCATGGGCCGGCAACGCGAGGCGAGGCTGGCAGGTGACCGCAACTCCGGGGAAGGCGGAGATGCTTGACTTATACATACACGTGAATGAATCAAGAAGTGATCCCGTGGGCCTGAACCGGGTCTACATATAATTATACCCAGACCGTACATTGCGGCTTTTTTGCATTCTGAATCTCACTTCGTGATAGCCGCGAGCTGTTGTCTTCCCCGATACTTTAACAATCGGCAACCCGGATGCGCCTGCTCGAGTTGCGTCATTTGTCATTGTCGTACAGGCCCAGGCGTTTTTGTTGGTGTTTCCACCTTCTCTAGCTTGCCTTTTCTGTCTGCACCAAAAACCGCGCATTACTGCCGAGGTTCCGGATTACACGACCTGCCATTGTCTATCCCGTTTTGAGAACCGATAGATCGAGCGCCATCAACGCAAGACGAAGTGGCAGGGTATTGGAACAAAAACAGTGCCGTTGACTCAGTTCTTGTTGTCGCTTTGGTGGTGGCTAAGACGGGGTTTTAGGCTGTGAGAGTCCAGCCCAGTTTAATGCTTGGTCTCACATTTCTCACATATACTTGACGTCTACACCCATCAACGCATATCCCATCGCTGTATGCGAACAAGTGTCATGGCGCCCTCATGGCTCAGTGACTTGCGGCGCGTTAATCGCAACAACCTCGCAACCATTCGCGCTTCTCCATGGGCTGAGATCTCGGGGTCGCTTGGCGACCTAGGCACTCTGCTACCGCTCATGATCGCCCTCGCCGCTCAAGGGTCCGTCCATCTCGGGAGCACCCTTGTCTTTACGGGTCTCTTTAATATTCTCACGGGTGTCTTCTATGGTATTCCTTTACCCGTCCAGCCTATGAAGGTCAGTCAGCGGTGTTCAGTTGCTTCACTCTTCGCAGGCCAACTGTCCCGAATCATCAGTCTTCGTGAGAATAGAACATGAGCTGACCCGTTTCTGGTGATTCACTAGGCTATCGCCTCAGCAGCCATCTCCAGTGGCTCTTCTATGGGCGTCGTCACCGCTGCTGGACAGTGGGTTGGTGCTGCTGTGCTCATCATGAGCGTCACAGGTCTCTTGCGATGGGTTGTTCGAGTCGTGCCTATCCCAGTGGTCAAGGGCATCCAACTGGGAGCAGGTCTTTCGTTGATTCTCGGCGCCGGCTCGTCGCTACTGCAACCGCTTCACTGGGTTCATCCAGCCCTTGACAACCGTATCTGGGCCTTGGCTGCGTTCCTCGTACTCATCGGGACACAAAAGCTTCCTCGCTTTCCCTATGCCTTGCTCTTTTTCCTGCTCGCGCTGCTGTTAGCTTTCATCCAGGTTCTCGTCTCTCAGCAGAGTCTGCCGTCTTTTCATATATGGCGCCCTTACTTTGTCATGCCGCGGTGGGTTGGGCAAGGGGATCTGCCTGCTTTGTGGATGGCCATTGGTCAACTACCTCTAACAACACTCAACTCTATCATCGCCGTGAGCGCACTATCACAGGATCTATTACCTGATCTTCCCACTCCCGCCGTTGGCTCTATCGGAGTCAGCGTGGCCTTGATGAATCTGAGCAGCACCTGGTTCGGAGGAATGCCCGTCTGCCATGGCGCTGGGGGTTTGGCTGCCCAATACCGCTTCGGTGCTCGCAGCGGCGCTAGTGTCATTGTGCTCGGTATCTTCAAGTTGATCCTTGGTCTTGTTTTTGGCGAGACCCTGGTAGATCTCTTACGACACTATCCCAAGAGCCTTCTCGGCATCATGGTCATAGCAGCCGGTCTTGAGCTTGCCAAAGTTGGCCAGAGCCTCAACCGGGGTGCCTCTGATCTGTGGCAGACGGCTGCACAACAGGAAAGCCGTCTACGCCGTGATCCTTCTGACGAGGAGCGTGTCGAGAGGTGGACGGTCATGCTCATGACCACGGCGGGTATTCTGGCCTTTCGGAACGACGCTGTCGGGTTCCTGGCGGGCATGCTCTGCCACGGCGCATATCGGCTTTCTGACCGTCTTGCGAGGTGGAACTCGCGTCGAGGAGTCTTCCCTACCGAGCGCGACGCACTTCTTCGATGATTTCGAATACCTTTCTATAGGACTTGATGCCCTGAAAGGAGGCTCTTTGCATAGCATTAGGTTTGTCCTTTGTTCTATACCATTGCATTGACCGAAAGCCGTTCGCACAAGGATTGTTGCAAACATATGATTACTGTTGCACACCGTCTGCGGGCCACTTAAGAGAAATTAGTGTCTCGTTGACATCAAGTAGACTGAACCTTTTCCCCAGGCGTTGGCTTCTCGGCTGCATACATTTCACTCTAGCATGGGTGGCATAAACTCCAGCACGTGTGAAAATCATGTTGTACATTGGCGCATTAAGTAGGAAATGCAGAGCGAGCGCCAATCCAGTGTCGGGACAAATACCACTAGATTAGAGTCTATCATCGCATTGAGTTATACATACTTTGTCTTGCCCGTGCCGTAATGTATCTCCGTGATGCCAGGCGGCCACATTCAATGAAAACAGGTAGTATAAGAGATGCGACTGAAGAGCTTAACCGCCTTTAAATATATGTGTCCATTCCTTGGCCAAGGTTGAGTCTGAAGACGGCCTCATCCAAGGGCCGGTACACGGGGTATCCTGGTTATCAGGCACATGTCATGAACAGCGCGATGAGCGGTGCAGCTTAAGCCTGACGGCTATTAGCTGAATGTGATATAGACAAAACGGAGCAAAAAGAAACGAATAGGCCAGTACTGTTTGCAACATCAGATAATATACGACCGTGTCATATGCCGCTGAGACTCAAACTGCTAACCGCTTGTACTGTAGCGACCGTGAACTCGTTAGCCTGTTTGTCCACTGGACGGGCTGTTTTCTTTCCTGAATAACAAGGAACAAACGGGCGCTGATGGCACGCGGGGGGAGGAGCGACCTGTAGCCAACCTGGAAGTTACCACTTGCAGGAACGAACTTGTACCTGCTCATCCCGTCCACATAAGAAGGTACGTAGGTTGTTAAACCTTGCTGCCCAAGTTCCAGCTACAACCTCTCCTTCCCCCATTGCGATGCAGTAAAGAAGGAGCGTTTCAAGAAGATCATCCATCACCCATCGCGGTCGTTCCTTCCTTGTCTCCCCGGTAGGTGCTAGCGGCGCGAGCCATCACCAGTCAAGTAAGGATTGGAGAGGGGACTCGGAGCCCGTGAAGGAAGGAGGCCCCTGCGGACCAATCACAGCGCGCAGCCTCGCCCCCTCGGACCCTCCCAGGCATCGCGGCTCAAAGGACCCAGGCGAAAGCCTCGTCCGCCTGGAACCTTTAATTTTCCCCCCGTCCCCCATTCAAACGGCCAGTCCTCCAGCAAAAACCGGCCCCCGGCGCCCCTCGGTCGAGATACCTCGTCGTGCTGTGCCAACCCCCGTGAGGGCGAGCGACGAAGGAGCTGGTCGCACGAGCAGCGATGACTTCGTCCACGACTGGCCGCAATGGCCTGGGAAACGGCCTAGGAAACGACCCGGATCCCCAGGTCGCGACCGCGACTATGGCTGCCCCAACATCAACTTGGGCTTCCCCAGCGCCTGCGAACGATAGCGACAGCCACGGTGCAAAGAATGCCGCTCAAGCGCCTGCCTCAGCTTCAAATCCTTTCGATGTAGTTTCTTCAGTGCCGGCAGTAGTCGCCGAATCATCCTCATCATCAACATCTGCGCCTCCCTCAACTGCCGCCGCAGCGTCGGCACCGGCCCCTGCTGCTGCTGCTGCTGCTGTTCATTCATCGACTTCACCAACTGTAGCCTCGACCGCTTCTGTACCGAAAGTTTCAACTCCGAACCTAGATTCAGCTTCTCCTGCAGTCGCGGCACCAGCGTCAGATCCTCCGCCTTCAACACCGCCGCCGTTGTCTCAACCCATCCCGAGCGCTCTCCCAAACTCTTCCATCAGTGCCGACAACATCGCGCCGAGACAGCAACAATCAGAGGCGCCATCCGACTCCCATGCCTCGGCTGCGATGTATGCCATCTCTGCCGATCAACCGATGCCCGATGCCCCTGTTCACGGCGGCGCGGTTGCGACAGCAAACATGGTCGAACAACAGCAAGCGACTCCGATGCAACTGCAGCTTACGGCGAACAACATGGCCGAACACTTTGCCCCCTCTACTCCATACACTTCAGCAGCCATGCCCAACCTCAACCAGCATGCCTATATGATGATGGCTTTGGCAACAATGTCTGGAGCTCCTACCGCCATGTCGCCGCCACCTACCGTCACCCCCTCCCAGGTCACGTTGCCTAACCCAGTAGAAGAATCCTTTCACGGTCTTGCTCCAGCAAACTCGATTCGGCAAATCAACACTGATAAGGCTCTCGAATCGTTTGCACGCATCGAATTCGCCGACAGTGTCTTCCAGATGACGACCTATGCGGTCATTGTCGGACGAGATCAACGTGCCCTTGAGCAGGCACGTCGCGACGAGAAGCGCACCGAAGACTATCGGCGTCGCGTTGATGAGAACGCCAACATGGGTCTACCGCCCCCAGCCCCTGTTGCGCCGGATCGCAGCAAGTTTAGTAAATCCTACGTTAGTGAGGAGGGAGGTATGCTGGGTCCTGAATCAGACAACGGGGAAAGCGGCCGACCAGCAAAGCGACGAAAGACGAGCACGCAGGGCTCATCACAGCACGACAATGATGAGGCGGTACAGGCGCAAGAAAACATGATCTCCAATCGACAATATGTGTCTCATACCCCTGGCGCTGCTGCAGTAGACCTGACGTCGTTGCGACCATCACCGTGGCATGTCCCCTTTATCGGTATTCACTCGCCTGGTCCCAATATTGCATCCAAGACCAAGGCAATCTCGCGAGAGCATCTCAAAATTGCATACAACAAAGACGAGGGAGTATTTGAAGCCATTCCTCTCCACAAGAACGGTTTCTTTTGCGACGATGTGCACTACAAGAGCGAAAAGGTTGTGCTAAAATGCGGCGATCGACTTCAGATCAAGGACATTGATTTTCGATTCATAATCAATGGAGTTGAGCGGGGATGTACAGGCGCTGAAGAAGACGTAGCGGAAGAGCCTACGCCAACGCTCAAGAAGCGGCACGCCCATGGTGGAAAGGAGATGAGCTTCGACTTTGAATCCTCACATGGCAACGGTGAGGTCCAGGACACGAGCGATGAGCTATCCGAGGTGGCAAGCCCGCCGGAGCTCTCCGACTTTGGAGAAGGGGAAGAGGAGGAGGCCGAAGACGCTGAAGACGCTGAAGACGCTGAAGACGCTGAAGATGCTGAAGATGCTGAGGAGGCCGAGGAGGCTGAAGACGCTGAAGAGGTTGATGCGATTGAGACGGTGGAAGCAGAACCAGAAGCGGAGAGCCTACTCCAAAGGGCTGACCACATGGTCAAGCAAGAGTCCATGTCCGAAGCACACCACTTGATGCCCCAGATACCCAAGAAGCGAGGGCCCGGCAGACCACCCAAGAATGGGATCATGTCGAAACGGGAGCAGCGGTTGCTTAAGAAACAACAGCAGGAAATGGCCAAGAAGACTCTGCCACAGGCACCACCGATTGAACCACCCATCAAACGCAAGGTCGGCCGGCCTAGGAAACACCCCTTGCCGGAAAGTGCCAGCGAGCGACCAGAGAAGCGGAAGTATAAGCCACGGAAGCCAAAGGGTGAAGACGGCGCCGAGGGATCAGATGCAGAGAGGCGTGCCAGAGAAAAGAAGGAGAAGAAGACGCGCCCCAAATCGCCTCCTTTGGAGCTCAAGATTGAGGATTACACTGAAGAGCAGCTGCAAAAGCCAAACAAAAACTACGGCGTGCTCATCGACGAGACGCTTACGGCAGCTGGGCCAGACGGACTCACTCTCAAGCAGATCTACAAGCGAATTTGCCAGAGATACCCCTGGTTCTACTTCCATACCGAGACCAAGGGATGGGAGAGCAGCGTGCGTCATAACCTCATTGGGAACGAGGCCTTCCGGAAAGACGAGACGACCAACCTATGGTCTCGTGTTCCAGGTGTCGAACTCGACGCTGGAAAGAAGAGGAAGGCATCCTCGCCAGATCGTGGGCTGGCGGCGGCTCAGGCCTACGGCCAGTACCCGTATCCCTACAATGCTGCGCAGCACATGGCACCCAGTGTTCCTGGATTCCCACCAGGTCAAGCACCTCCGGCCTACCAGATGCCAGCATATGGTGCGCAGCAAGGCCAAGCAAGTCGACCGGTGCAGCCTTATGGAGCGTCTGCATCGCCGCCTGGTCAGCCAGCCCCTGCGGTGGCACCACAGCCACCGGCTCCGGTTCCAGCTCCAGCGCAGCTTCCACCAGGCTATGGACCCCCTCCTCCAGCCCCAGCTCGGCCCCAGCTCGGCGGACCCCAGCCAGGTACCTACAGCTCACCATACGCGCCGAGGCCACCACCACCAGCGAATCCCGCGGTCAAGAACGAGGACGGCCAGGCTACACCCACAGCAGCACCTGCTCAACAAGCGGCGCCGGCGGTGGCAGCCAAGGCCATCCCTGGGCCTGCACAAGCATCACAACATCCTCCTGCCCCGGTTAGTCGTCCATCTACAACACCAGTGCCAGCACCAGCTGCCCCAGCTCGTCATGTCATCGAGCCTCGACTCCTTGGGGCCGTGGTTAACCTCAAGAATGGTCTGGTTGAGAACCTCAAAAAGGCGCGTAACCCCAAAGCTGAGGGCATTGTCATGTCAGCACTCAATCGATGCATTGGCCTCAAGAAGGAGGCGACAGAGAACGACAAGATGGAGAGCATCTGCATCAAGGGTATACGCCAGGTTATTGACGGCTTCACCAAGACGAAAAGCCCTACGCCTGGTCCAGCTGCTTCCACCTCCCCTGCCGTGGCCGATGTGCCACCCATAATCGACGCCAAGGTTATGGCTTCTCTGACTGGTTTCAAGGACGTCTCTATCAAGGCGCTCAAGGCCAAGCTCGGCGAGGCCAAGGCAGAGGCTGTCACATTATCTGCCATTGACCGCGTTCTAGGACTCGCAGAAGCTAGCATTGTGCCTCCGCCTGGAGAGGGCGAATCAGTGGGTAATTTCGAGGGTGTCGAGCAGCATCTGATGAAGTCTATACGACAGCTCCTGACGGGTATGAATCAAAAGGTACAGGGTTCGTGATCCTGTAGTCTCGGCTCAAGCTTACAACAGTTGCTTCCCTTCGATGCTCTACGGGGACGCGAGCAAGAAGGAGATAGGGGATAGGTAGAATAGGGTATGCTTTCACGGCGTTTTGGACGGTCTAACGACGGCTACGAACCAGAGGGGCTCTGGATATATTATGTTGAAGTTATCTCGCTCAATAGGCGGGATGTTTAGGGGCTTTTCTACGCGATGTCGAAGCTTGGCTCGATACAAAGATACGGAGTTTCTCGTGTGGGGATTCCAACTACTTCTTTTCATTCGATATACCTCTAGAGCAAGCGATCATCTTATCCAATCAAAAGTATATCATCAACTCTTTGTATTGATTCAACTTTTTGTGATGAACCACCTAATCAGACTACATATTATGCCTCGGCTTTTCAACCTCCCTTTGGGATTCCGGTCGACAGAAAATACACATCTCTGGACATCCATGATGTAAAGATCAGTCTCATCAATAAAGACTTTCAACAGCTTACAATGAGACGAAGGAAAATTGAAGTCGCTAGTATGTACCCGTCCAGAAACCCCTTTCCCAAATCCAGCAATTCATCCCAAACGCTCCCGTGCTTCGAAAGGACTGACAAGAAGACGTCTTCGTCATCGTCTTCTTCTTTTTAAACGCGTCATTTCTTCTCGTTTTTGTTGAATTCGTGGTCCACTACATGCATCAGCTTCCTCCCTTCACACCAACCCGCACCTGTCTTCTTAGCTCAGCCCGAGGTATCAAGAAAGATAAAAGAACTTCTATAGAGGAAACAAGTGGATAAGGGGGGAATAGTGTCAAATAAAAGACCTTAAACGCCTTGCGCCGTAAGAAAAAATAGTAGAAGGGGTACTGATGCGCATCGATACATCTCATCATATGCGAGACCGGCCTTGAGTCAGCGCAGGGAAACCAGTGACCCTAAGCGGCTTGCGGGCTATCCCTCTCGTCCCCTAGGTCCAGGCTAGCCTTAGCATCCTCCCCTTTTTGACCCGCCAGCTTGTCCATGCCAGAAACACCGCTGTCAGCCTCGTCATAGGAGATCCCCAAACCGTTGGCTTCCTTCTTGTCGGTAGCGCTCGGTTCCTCTTCAGTGCCTTCCATGAGGTTCATGAGAGCCGGTGGCCGGTGGCGCTGCTGCTTGGCCTTTGAAAGTGAGATGGTCTTTTGTTGATAGGTCGTGGTGATGGGCTTGGTGTCATCACGGTCAATCGTTGCTTTCATCAGGGCTGCCATCCATAGTCGTCCTTGCTTCAAGTTGGGTACGGCAAAGTAGTGGACGGTGGGCTTGGTGAAGTTGACCGCCCTCGAGAGGCCAGCTCGAGGGGGCATCAGCTTGAAGATAAAAACGACATCGTCGCCCTTTTCCAGAACACCGTCGTCGGACTGGTTCGTCGGCATTGCCTGGCCCCCCACAACGCCCGTAATGGTGGCGTGAAGACCAGTCAACTTTTCGTTATCGGCAGGGAGAACCCTGTGGAAAGAGATATCGATCAGGCCCTTTTCTTGGTCATCATCCTCCGAGTAATAGTACGCCAACCGACGTCCTTTGAGAACGAAGAAACGCGGTTTCCATGTTGTCATGAGGTTTGAACTCTTCTTCCTCATCCAGCCACTGTAGTCCGCGTCCTTCATTGCCTCCTTGGGTGTGATTTTCAGCAGGCCACGAGTGTAGGCGCTCGTTTCCTTCTTGCCCTTCTTGCCCGCTTTCTTGCTGGCCTGGGCCGATGTCATACCGGGACTCTTTGCAGCATCGGGAGACTCGAGGTCGAAGCTAGCTCCGCCAGAAGGCGTAGTTGAGCCAGTCCGCGCGGGTGATTCCACCATGATCTCCTTGTTCGATGAATCGGTAGGCGTCGCAGCCTTGGTGCGGTCGAGGCCGAGGTTGTCGGAAATGGCACGCATGCCTTTGCCTCCGGCCAAAGCTATGGGTTTGTTGACCATTGAAGCGAGCCAATCCGAGTTAAAGCCCTGGTGCTTAGCTATGGTTGGCGAAGCTATCGAGCGTCCTGGCCCAACCGATGTGTCCAGCTTGGTCACCGTGGGTGACGGTGCGTCGCTGGCTGGTGGCATGTTCCTGATAGACTCCGATGTAGTTGATGTAGTCCTCCGATGAGGGCCTGACTGGAGACCGTAGTACTTCTGAGCAGCTGATGAAAGACCTCCCTCGGTTATTGATCCAACGCTTCCAAACCTTGACTGTCTAGAAATGGCCGTGGCGCTTCGGACCCTCTGCTCTTCCGCATAGCTCGACTTCCTTGACGCACCGCTGTCGCGCTTTCGTAATAGATTCCGTCTCCGGCCTTCAGCCTCTGTGCCAGAGAAATAACCTCGATCCAAATCGACAGATGTATCTTGCGGATCCGGCCCGGGTGGACTTAATAAATTTTGGAGGCCAGTTGAAGATAGCGGCCGTTGTGATGTTTGAGAGTAGGCACTGCCCAAAGTCCAATTTCGATCGAACGACGGCTGCTTCTTATGCGAACCCTCGGCTCCGGGAAAGGTGCCGGTGTTCGCAATTTTGGGGACAGAAGAGACTCCGGGCACGACGGGTGGGCCAGTATGGCGGAAGTCAGTTGACGAAGAATGGCGCCGCGAGTGGTTTAGTTCCCTAATAGACGCGGCAGACGGTCGCTTGATGTGGCTTGCACGATTTGGGCTACCTTGTGCGTGGTTTGCCAGCGTGGGAGATGCCTTGGGAGTGTGTTGCGAAAGAGAGAGACGTCTCGTCTGAATAGATGTAGGCCGGTTCGTAATGGTGTTTGTACGACTCCTTGTTCGTCGGGTATCATCAATCTCGTCATTGCCATAAGTTTGTGTCGTTCGCCGTGTCTCCAGGCCATGACCATTAACTTCATCCTGAAGAGCCTTGATTCTATGCCATGTCTTCAATCGCCGGCCAACAGAGCCAAGATCAAACGCTTTGATGAACAGCGAGCTTTGGTCCATACCAAGAAGAACCTCTCCCGAGATCTCTTGGTCCCTGAAGACTTCACAATGGTGCTTCTCGACCCCCGATGTAAAGAGATACTCAGCCACTTCATCGGCAGACCATGATTCAACTTCAGATCGGGAGTGAAGATCCTCTTCCTCCTCATCGGTTTCCTCTCCCTGAATGTAAGACGCTCGATGGTCAAGGGGTGTGCTGCTGTACTCGCTTCCAGAGTCGGTCGCGGCGGCTCGGAGTCCCCCATTGCTCGCTGGCGATCGCAAATCTGTAATATGCTCGTTGATGACGTTGAGAGTCTCGTGCAAAACAGGGCTATCCTGATTCACAGTTGAAAGGTGCTTCAGAGCGGGCAATGAAGGGGGTTCGCTTGGCACCAGAGCGGGTTCTGACTTGACGTTGTTCAGAGGTAGAGTCACCGGGCTTTCAGTCTGCTGGAGAGGTGCTGACACCTGTAGTTTTGGAGAGGGCTCCTCTCTCAAAATCGCATCGGCGGTACTGCCTCCAACCCTCGGCTCCTGGACTGGTTCGTGTTGAGGATCTAGGGGTTTCGAGGCGCTGAAAGAGCTCGTAGGGACATTTCGCGGGGCCGGCCTAGTGTAAACTACGACAAGTCAATGGTTGCTCGCGGAAGACGGTTGAAAACGTTGGAATACACACCTTCGGGGAAGAGTCCATTGTTATTGTTTGCCAAGTGACGACCTAAGAACCAACCATCGCCAAATTCGTCATCTCGTTCTATGAGTTCGACTCGGTCGCCTTTCGCAAGGCTCAACTCATCGGAGCTTCGGGCCTGGAAATCATCTGCAAGTAAACACAAGTCAACTCTGCCATGGCACCAACAAGCTGCGAGCACCGAGGGTTAAACGTACGTATCACAATCAGGGTTTCGCCGATCTCGGGCCGTGTCGGGCCTTCGTTGGGGCCTCTCGAGGCCATGGTGCGCTGATGATGGTTCAGGCAGGAAACTGATGGGAAACTATCGACGTGGGAGAAGCGAGTGACAAAGTGGGAGTTCAAGGGCGGCGGTTGTTGAGGCTCCAGTAAAAGGTGGCGCGGATTCGAGGGCGGATGAATCTATCGCATAACAAGGGAGTATACGGTTCGTGAACGGTCAGCGGTCGCCATCCGCCGGGCCAGATTTGCCAGTGAGATTCGCGGTCGAAGTTGGCTCTCTGCAGCGGGATGGCTGGAGATGATGATGTTGCGCAGTCGGGTTCTGGAGGTGCTCTGAGCTTGAGCGGTCCTGTGGCTTGGTGGTGCTCTCAAATGGTGCGCTAAGGTATGCTTCGCTGGAGTGGAGCGTCGGCGGTTGGGGAGGCGGAAGAGGACCGTGGTCCCTGAACAGGGCGAGAGGGCCTAGCGTGGAGGACTGCGATTGGTGCGACCCAAGTTGGTCATGACTTTGATCGAGGCGGGCTGCTCACGAAAACGCCGTGATGATGCGCGCCAGGGATGAAGATTAGGGGTATGAGAAGAGATCTGGCTGCAAGAAACCTAGCTGCTTTGACAATGTGTAACGTGTGGAAAGGCTGGGCTCTTTCGGTAATTGTAGGGTTTCTGGAGATTTTGCTGCTTCAGATGTGCATTGGGCTCCTCCACTTCAAGGGGGTCTCGGGGATTGGATGATGCGGCCAACCTTTGCAGTATCTATTTTGGGGTGCAATGCCAGCACAGTGGACTTGACGCGAATTCAGGGCGAATGTGGTAGTTGGGGCGGTTTTCGGCAGTCTAGATGAGCTATGATTTGTGTATGTACGTGGGTAGGTATGTAGGTATGAGGGAGGGAAATCATGCGGGTTGGTCCGACTGTAATAAAAGAGCTGAAATGGCGACTTGGAAGTTGGAAGAGTACGGTCGAATGGGAGATGGAAATAAAGGAGAAGTGGTACAGCTAGCGAGTGAAAGTGACGCAACGAGCCGTAGATGATGTGAGAGCCACCGAGTAGAGTCGTACAGAAGGCGGGTCAGGTCGAAGCTGAAGCTCAAAAGGCCCGTGATATGCAGGGAAAGAGAGGGAGAGAAAAATCGATGTGCAATATCTCGTGGGGATTCAACAAAGGTGAATCACGGGACTGGATAACGTTGATGTAGAGAAAAAACTTGAACGGAAAGAAGGAGATGGCCGGTGGTGGGATGGACCGAGGAATCAGCGACTGACTACATCATCGCGGTACCTGCTACCTTTTTCATTCCGCAACTTTATCTCCAGGGTACCTGCGTACCTGAGGCCCCCCCCCCCCCTGAACCCCATTCATCCTGTTCCCGCCGCCCCCCG
>JABEYC010000762.1:0-42568 GCA_013266195.1 Fusarium zealandicum | reverse complement strand
CCCCCCAAACAGACGGGATCCCAATTACAGACCAAACATTGCAATAAAACAGCAAAGTTCTCTGTTGATGTGCGACGATATACATATCACTGGCGTTTGCTCAGAGCATCAGTGGCAAACATCCAATGTTGACTAGAACTGATTGTACCCCTTTGGGACCGGGCCACAAGTGCAACAGAACGAACGCTTCAACAACAGTAGATCCAAACAACGATGTATCTAAAGTAGACTACGGTTTGTTCTAAACTACAATTGGAATCAGTTCTATCAATGAGGTTACGTCGAGTCCAAGCCGGAATTCGTTTGCTGGCCACGACTACATAACCAGAATCTCCCAAGACCCCAGGACAAGTCTAAACTTGAACCATAACCCATCCTTACCACTACCTCCAAGACCACAAATACTCGACCAAATACCCTCTTCAAAACACCTAACATCATCGACAACATGGGTTGCTGCGAGTCCACCCAGCGCAAGTCCGGCCAGCAGGGCAACGGATTCCAGGACATGGGTCCCCGTGCTTCCGAGGGGCACGCTCCTGAGTAAGTGGAAGTTTCTTCAACTTGTTGATCATCAAGCTGACTAGATCCAACAGTGCCACTGGTGACCAGGCCTCGGCCTCCCACGCCGGAGAGCAGGCCCAGGGATCGACCGTCCCTGCCCTTGCTGCCCCGACCATCACCGGATATCCCATCATCTACGAGCAGCCGGTCGAGACCTACGGCTATGCCCTCACCACCGATTCCGTCTCCCGCGGTGCCACCGCCGGGCAGTACCACGTCGGAAACACCGCCAACCCCGGGGGCACCACCGCCAAAAACACCGGGACCTCGCAGGCGCACGCCGGGCCCGGCTCGTCGTCCAGCGAGACCTCGGCCGGCGGCAACCAGCGCAACGCCAACTAAAGAACCATCTGGGGTGCGGTGATGCTGGGACTTGAGGGCTTCGGTGGATCTGCAACTTGAGTTGGTGGCCGTGAAGGGGGGAAGCAAACATGGCGACATCGGGTGTCTGCAGCAACGGTTGAAGAAAGGTCTCTCACGGGACTTTGTATTCACTGTGGTGGCTGCAGAGGGACTCGAGTAGGCGATGAGAAAGTTCACAGGAACATTGCAGTAGTTTACCAGGCACTTTGTGTCAGAATCAAAACACTGCCCAAAACTTGCACTGAATTCGACGTGACCATGTAAATGCTATATCGTGACAAGCTGTGTTTGTGTGAACCAAATTGGTGAAGACTAGGGTTTTACCTTCTATCGTTGTACGAGGTCAGTCTGGGCAGACTCTTGGATGGCCTTTGGATGAAAGACACCAAAGTCGAGGAAGCCTGACCGCACATTTTAAAAGAAGAGGCTCGATTCAAGTTTAGCAAGACGCAATATTTCTTTATAAGACATTAGCGTCCTGTTGATTGAATAAAGAGCATAAATCAAGAGCTTACCAAGGTCGAGATCATGGCTAGGCCTGTGTCACACCAGACTGACAAGGGAAAAGGGGGAAACGGCGGCTCATGGGGAAAACATACGATAAACTTGCTCAACCGCAAAGACGCTGAACGGATCTAGAGCTAAAAGGGGGAGGCAGATGGTGAGCCATATCTCGTGTAACTTGCTAATGATTGTGGTGGGTTTCTACTTGAAAGGTAGAGGAGCTAAGATGTTTCTATATTCTGTTACAGATTAACGAGGGCATGTCAGATCGAGCAGCAGGGGGAAACCCAAGAGACTGCTTGTCCCCTATCTACATGAATTTCACTGCTGTTATTTGGTACACCACTCAAGATTCGAGTGTAACTTGGCTCTCGCATGTGCGACCTTGACGCGATATCTTCCCACTTGATGGAGCATCGTTTCGGTAAAAACATTGATTGACTCGATAACACCATAGAAGAGAATGCCACTGGTGGCGGCATTTGAGCAGTATATCTCCAAGAACATCAGCCTAATACTTGGAGAGGACAGGCCATGTCGTCTATCGAACAACCTGGCCCGACTGATTAACTAGGCTGTTGAACAAGCTGAAGGATACGGATACCCTTGAGAAACTAGATATACAATAAGACTACCATAGTTCACTGATTTTTGCTCTCTCAAGCTTGCTTCATAGTTAGCCGGTAAATGCTCACCTCTTGACAATACGCCACCCAACGTAACCGGCATATCAGGACTTTGACCAAGGGACCTACTGTGGCTTGAGGGCATTCCCACTCCCTCCATCATTCGACGGGGATCCTCATCATTCGCAGGCGCTGGCAAGGATCATTCGCAGTCATCACACCAGAGCCCGTAGAAACTTGCTCAACCCTACGCAAAGCTGGGTCCACGGACGAACCTCTCCCGAAAATCCCACGCTCGCATTCGCTGATTCACGCCCATTTTCGCTATCTTGGAGTGCTCTCGTGGCCTGCGGCTCGTCAAGGCCCGCGTCGAGACCCTTGATGCAGCTGGGGCAGGTGTTGGTTTAAGAGGTGCATCGAATGGTTTAAAAGCTGCATCCGGCATGCGAGGTTAAAAAAGTAGAAATACTGGGTTTTGTCCGTTTGTCTGTCTGCTACACGTGTTGCTTTTTACCCCCTAAACTCCAAAACTTTGGACGGGTGAGATCTCGCAGTCTCTACACACACACACACACACATAGCATCGACACTTGCACCTACAATGTCTCACGAAGGAATGGACATGTCAAGCATGTCGAGAACTGCAACCATGGATATGGACCACTCCATGACCATGACCATGACCATGCCCGCTGCCACCTCCAGCGCCGCCATGGATATGGGCTGCATGGGCCACGGTGCTGCCTCCAAGTGCGAGATCTCTGTAAGCCGTGTGTCTCTCTGTCGCTGACAACGAATACTAACCTCAGCCTTCCCTAGATGCTCTGGAACTGGAACACCATCAACTCGTGCTTCATCTCCAGCTCCTGGCGCGTCACCTCAAAGGGCATGTTCGCCGGCTCATGCATCGGCGTCATCCTCCTCGTCATGTCCCTCGAGCTGCTCCGCCGCTCCGTCAAGGAATGGGACCGATATCTCCTCCGCCAGCACGCCGCCAAGTTCGAGGGATCAGCTTCCAGCAGCTCCAATAGCGCCAAGGTCGACAATGGCGCTGCCGTCTGCGCTGCTCCTCCTCTTCCTCCCTTCCGCCCCAATGTCTGGCAGCAGGCGATCCGCGCGCTGCTGCACGTGATGCAGTTCGCCGTGGCCTACTTTGTCATGTTGCTCGCCATGTACTACAACGGCTACATCATCATCTGCATCTTCATCGGTGCTTATCTGGGTGCGTTTATCTTTCAGTGGGAGACGTTGAGCCCAGCTGGTCAGAACACGAGCGCCAGTCGCGAGGCGACCGTTTGCTGTGGTTGAGAGGTGCGAGTTGCGGATTCTGTAGAGATGGGTGTCATCATCATCAGCAGTCTCTGTGGCCAAAGAGTGCGTCTTTGTGTCGTGAGAGTAAAAGGTGTTTAGTTGATAGGAGGACGACGGATGACCAAAAGGACGGCGGGCCCTTGCAGGTACCAGCTTTATTTCCTCTCAGCTAATAAGGATGTCAGTTATATCCTAGGTAGTTAAAGAAAGACGCACTATAACTTACCTGACCGCTGCCTACCTTATCTGATAATGAGATTGGTATGATCATTCAGTACAAAGCAGAGTTCAGGCCTGGGTATTCTCGACAGGCGAGTATTACCCAAGGAAGGTATTCTTTAGTTCGCATCACGGATGGCACCTGGTACTTAGATACCCGACATTTCTCTTCGGCACGCATAGCTCATCTTGAGCAAAAGAAAGAAACCCATACTTAGTAATATTCTATGCTGACATTGAACTGAATAAAGAGGGTGTCTATGTTTATTGGCATACAGCGACGTAGAGGGAGGTTGCTTTGGTAGATTTCTAATCGGCTCTAGTGTTGTGCTGATTGGAACCTAAGGCAACTCATTTGTCAGCCTATTCTCCGGGCATGGGGGACTAATTTGGGTAGCACCTTAGGTACTACTACTAACAACCAAGTATCCCTGTATCACCTCGTTCCTTTGATACAACTATACCTCGACCTTACCGATAGCATCAATTTATCTCAAAAAGCATTCGGCGCCTGGTTCTAAACATCATCGCTCCAGCGGCTCGAGGGCCTCTCGCCGTCAATCATCCATCACCGCCATGTTTCGTCATCTCATGTCCGCCAAGGTCCGCTCCAATGCCGGCTGCTGGACCTGTCGCCTGCGTCGCAAGAAATGCGATGAAAAACGCCCAGTCTGTGACGGCTGCGGCTCCTTGGAGATCACCTGCTACTTTGACGAGGAGAAGCCGGACTGGATGGACGGCGGGCCGATGCAAAAGGCCATGGCTGAGAAGATCAAGTCTCAGGTCAAGAAGCAGGCGAG
This sequence comes from Fusarium zealandicum, assembly GCA_013266195.1. Lineage (NCBI taxonomy): Eukaryota > Fungi > Ascomycota > Sordariomycetes > Hypocreales > Nectriaceae > Fusarium > Fusarium zealandicum. The sequence goes on along the minus strand of JABEYC010000762.1, from coordinate 38,181 downwards.
TCAGCGCCGCGACCGCAAGTACATGGACATGCTCGAGAGTGGCACTCGCAATGTCACTCTCGGAGGCTCTCAGAATCCCAGCCGAGAGCATCATCACGATGTCGCCATGTCGGCTGCATCCGATACAGATCCGCAATCGGGTCATGAGATAGGCTCGACTCCAGCCTCTAGTAACACGAGCGGCGCGTCGCCTCCCGATATGCCCTGGCACAGTCAGTTCACCGTCCGTGCCGAGGACAGTACCAGTGCGACCGGCGCCACTACCGAAGTGCACTTTATCATGATCTATCTCGACTATGTCTTCCCTCATCTCTTCCCTTTTTACCGTCCGCCTATACTGTCTGGCGGCCGTGGCTGGGTGCTCGATGTCCTCCAGAGCAACAAGTCCGTCTGGCATACGGCCATCTCACTCGCCTCGTACTTCTTTAGCATCGTTCTGGCTAATGGCGAGAAGCAGCACGAGGAGTGCACAAACCGCATAGTCCACCAGCTACAATCTCAGCTCGAGAAGGGGCTGAGGGAACTGCAGCGCGAGATGAGCGCCGTCAACCATTCATCGTCTTGCGCCGGTGTCCTCGATAAGCTGCTCGTTCTACAGGCCATCCTTCAGATGCTCATCTTTGAGGTGTCAACCAGCAACAAGGATCACTGGCGGATGCATCTCGACGCCGCCATCACCATGTTTCAACAAATCCTGCCCAACCCCGAGCAATGGGCCCAGAAGGTAGAGGCCCTTTACAGCCTCCGCTGGCCACCTCCAGAGATGGGCATTAGGCGGCCATTTAGCACCAACCAGGCTGCCCTCCGCTTCTTCACAGCCAACGTCCTCTATATAGACGTCATGTCGAGCATCACCCTTGAGCAGGCACCACGTCTACAGAAGTACCAGGCGCAGATTATTCCCGGATGCAAAGCACACACGTCGCCAGACGATGTCCAATTCTCCGGCTCGCTCTTTATGGAGGAGTTTATCGGCTTGCAGAACTGGGTTATTCAGATCATCGGCGATATTGCTGCGTTGGATGCTTGGAAGAAGCACCAGAAAAAGACAAACTCACTGTCGATGAGCGAGCTTGTGCAGCGTGGCAAACTCCTGGAGGATGCCATCAAGGGAGGCCTCGGGGCTCTCGAGGGGCAGACTCCCTTTTGGGGCGCTTACATCGATCCCATCCGAAACGTTGCGGATCCTGGGCCCTCATCCCAGGACGACAATGCCAAAAAGGCTCCTGGTCTTACTGTGAACAACATCATCTGGCTCCAAGCAGCACTCACCTACCTCCACGTGGTTGTTTCTGGCTGGCAACCATCCTGCCACGAAATCCGCAGCTCCGTCTCACGCATGACCACGCTCCTAACGGAGCTTCCCCACAACACTTGCCTCAGAACCCTGGTCTGGCCGTTCTGCATCGCCGGCTGCCTCTCGCCTCCAGAGGACGAGGTCAAGTACCGAACCATGCTCGAGCGTATGGGGCCGCTGAGCGTATTCGGCACCGCGAGGGAGGCCATGCAGGTCATGGAAAAGGTGTGGGCGCGGCGAAATCAGATTGACGAGAGCTGGGATGTGGCCAAGTGCCTGCACATTCTAGGACATGGAGTTTTACTGATTTGATACCCTGGGAATTTGCGTCACTTGGAAAGAGATACACCATGCTTGAAACGCAGCGTATGGCTCTATTTGGGACTACTCGATAGCATGATTTCCCCTGGGTGGGATAGGTGTAAAATGAAACACGACACTATGCTCGGTATACTGAAGAGTGAGTTTGCTCATGCACCTTGACAAGATAAGAAAGCAGTTTATATGCAAACCCAAGTCCCTTTTTTATTCATTTTGCATGATGAAGCCAATCTAACCAGTAGACATTACACAGTTGTGTCCCAAGCCCAACCAAAAGCACAAGCATCCATCCAATCTATTACAACAAAACAAACCCAAACTAACCGTTTTTTTCTAGACTCTTCGCCCGCCAAAGAGAGTCTGCCTCTTTTCCAGCAAGTCAAGATCCCACCACCCTTCAAACTGCTCCATCAAGGTCTTGCGTTTCGACCTGACCCTCTCGAGTAGTGGGCTCCTCGGGCCGTCATCGACAAAGCTCGGCGACGGCGGAACAAGCAATGCCGGAGGCAGAGGCGGTAAATCATCTACCGGCCTCGGCGTCTCCCTCAATTGAACCCTCCTTACGCGAACAGGCGCCGTGGGGGGCGGGGGGGGCCACGGCTGGCGCGCACCCTCAGTATCAGACGAGTCACTATCGAACCGCTTCTCCTGATGCGCCATGGCCATCGTCCCCAGGCTCCGGTTCCGGGTCATGGGCGCTCCTCGGAGCGACGCACCCGGGCCCATGGCCTCACCCGCCTTAGCCCCACGGCCGCACCCTCAGTACTCAATATCCTTGGGGCCAGCGCGGGCGCCCTTCATGCGCTTCCACAGGCAGCCCGAGGTGATGGCGGAGAAGGCAAAGAGCACGCACAAGGCGATGCTGAGGCCCCAGACGGACTTGAGCTGGTAACACGAGGCCTTGTCCGGGTCGACCCAGCGGAAGGTGTTGCCGCGGGAGTTGTAGACGTTGTGGAAGAGCGAGTTCATGAAGTTGGCCGTGTTGCCGTCCGCGGGGAACTTGGGGCACGCCAGGTAGCTCACGGGCTTGCCGACGCTGCAGGCAACGACGATGCAGGCGATGAGCAGCATCAGGTCGGCGCCTGTGGCGACGAGGAGGGGGAGCATGCCGTCCCAGTAGAGGATGTAGGAGATGGCGATGTACAGGGTCGAGAAGCAGGCCTGTAAGTGGACGTCGTCAGCACATTGTCACAACAAAACAGAGCACAGTCACTCATGTATGATGGAGTATACATGATCCGACTCGGGGAGTTACTTACAACAACCAGCGTGCCAATCAAAGCCGAGGGAGCCGCATAGTCGGCACCAACCATCTCAGAGATGAAGTTGGACGTCAACCCAATGATGGTGATGAGAGAGATGAACTGCATGGCTCGCATGGCAGTCCACGTGTGCCCGAGGGCGCCGAGAGCCGGCATAGACTGCATCTTGGTGCTGGGTTTGGAGTCTGTATCGAGAGACAGGCGAGGGCGCGACGAGCCGGCGGTGCGTAGAGGGAGATGCTTGGAGTAGAAGGGAACGGTCGGAGATGAGGAAGGTATTTTGTCTCTTGGGGAGCCCGCCCAAAGATGAGGCGAGAAAGATATGTTTATAAAAGGAGGGGAAATAAGAGAGTCGTTGAGAGTAGTCGTTACGCTGAGACAGAGAGAGAGAGATGGAACCAAAACCAGACCAGGTAGAGGACAAAGGAAACAAGGAAAAGAAAGAGAAAAAAGAAATGAGATTGTAGTCTTTGATGTTGTAGTAGCTTGATGAAGAAGAAGAGAGAGAAAAGACCTATTCCAAACGCCTGAAACCCCGTCTCTTTATACATGCTCTCTCTTCAACAACAATAACCTACATACATACCTAGTCGTTGATCCATTGTCAAGGCTATTTCCAATTACAGCAGCCGCCCGTAACAGGACCCACCCACTGGACCAGCCGCGCCGTTTCGGATTGCATCCATCCCTTCGCGCTTCTCCCACTGTGGGCACCATAAAAGGGCCATGATACTTACTACAAGACGGCATCTGTTTTCCTCCCCCCGCGGACCAATGAGGTGTGAGAGATGCAACGTGTCTGGCGCTTAGAAAGACAGGGGTTGGAAATAGCCGCGCTGACAATGCTGGCGTTTCAGAGGAGCAAGGACCCTGAACATGGCATCGATTGGATGAGAGGCAGAGTTGGGAGAGCGGCTCGTTGAGGCTCTTGTGTTTTGCATGTGGTCGCAGCAACGGCGAGATTGGAGGGCATCTTGGCCGGTGTAACCACTGTTGGCCCATGGCCCATTGCTGGCTTCAGCTAATAACAGCTCGCCTTATTCTAAGAATAATGGTCCCACTGCCTGGGTCTCTTGTCTGGTCGATGCTACCAGGATCTTGGCCGCCGATCTTTGTTGCCCGTACTGCGTAGTTCTTGTTGGTGAGCATGAACCATGGCTGGGTAATCTTCATCTGATACCGCCTCCATGCACGCTGCTCGATCTCATGCTGGTCATCGCATGCGGCGCGTCGACGAGGGGGATGCTTGAAAATAGAGCGACATGACTTGTCAGTTCATCTTGTTACGCCAGACGCCTATCTAGGATCCTATCATGAAAGCAAACATGCTGCCCCCTGGCTTTGTTATCTGTACATTCTCAAAGGCCCATATGCCACCTCGCCATGGATTGGATTGGACGGGGCCCAAAGTCCGGTCTCGCGAGTCAACCAAAAAAGCAATAGCGTGCCCGTTTTTCGTCTCAGTTCCAGGTCATGATCCACCATCCGTAGACGCGCTTGCTTCGCGAGTCTAGCCCAGCAGATCGTCCATCGCAGAGCCGCCCGTCTTGGGCGCAGCACTGCCACCAGAGGGCTGCGAGGATCCTGCAGATGGGGCTCCCCAGATTCCAGCACTGCTCTTCTCCTTGGCGAGCTGGCCCATCGTGGGTCCCGCCGTAGGCGTGCTTGTCTTCTTGATGCCGGCACTTGCCTTACCCCAGAGAGATCCAAAGGCGTCGCCTCCGGCCGCAGCCGCTGGCTTGGCTGCAGGGCTGGTGACGGGCTTCATGTTGGCCATGGTAGTGGGTGTGTTGGACGCAGCACTAGACATGCCCTGGAAACCAGACGCCGAAGGGTTTGATGGTTGCGCCTGGACGGTGCCAAAGTAGTTGGGTCCAGAAGGCTGGAAGCCGGTAGGCTTCATGGGCTGGGTCGCAGGGGCAGCCGGGATGCTAAAGGCAGAATAGTTTACTCCAGGGGTGCCCGAGGCACTGGGCGCAGGCGAGATGGACGACATGCTGACCATCTGGCTGATATCAGCCTGCTGAGGGGCCGACAAAGGCTGGGGAGCCGCAAACTGAGCGGTCGAGGAGGCCGTCGATGTCACAGCAGGCCTGGCGGTCTGCCCAAAGTTGTTGGAGGGTGCGGTCTGGGTCGCAGGAGTAGCTGACTGGAAGTCATCAAATTCGTCGTCGTCGTCGGCTGCAGCATTGCTGGGGGCCAGAGGCGCAAAGCCCGAGCTGCTAGACGCAGCGGGTGCTGCAGAGGACGAAGCCGGCGCAGGATCATCAAACGAGAACAGATCGACCTCGGGCTCCTTCTTCTTGGGAGGCTCGGCGGCCTTTTTGACAGGTGCTCGCTCAGGTCGCTTCGCGGCAGCTCTCGTCGAGCTAGGAGCTGGCCTCTCATCCTCGTCGAATTCATCGTACTCTTCAAAGCGGTCTGATCTACCACCAGCGCCGCTGCTGCCGCCGCCGCCACCCTCTTGCCAGTCATTAGATTGGCCTCCGAAGCCGCCGCCATCGCCATAGACACCTCCAGAGTAACCACCGTAGTTGTCAGGGCCAGTGCTAGCACCGTAACCGGCGCTCTCGCTGCCGAAACCACCATATCGAGCAGAACTACCGCTCGAGAAGCCGCCGCCAAAAGTTGCGCCACCCTCAACACCAGTGTACTTGTTCTTGGACGCTCGTGCCTTTTTGCGCTCGGTTCGAATGCGCTCGACGTCGCCGAGAAGCTCGGCAAGCTCCTTGGCTCGGTTGCGCACATTGAGGCCCTGGTCCTTTCCGTTCTGATCAATGAAGTGGAACTGGCGAAGCATCTTGAGGAGTGCAATGTGTCCTCGGGCATCGTCGATCACCCGCTCGGAGCCGTGCTTGATGAGGAACTCGAGTAGTTGGAGGGCCTTGTAGATCTGACGCCACTCTTCGGCGGCCTTTTCGGTGAAGCGACGATAGATCATGGGCATGATCTCGTTGAGGGTTTGGCTAGTTCGTAGTCAGCAGCTGGAGATGCATCTCGTGTCTCGATCCTGGCGTACTAGCTAAAGGTGCCGTTTGCAATCTCCTGCATCAGGGTCGAGGAGGCTCCCCATGGTTCATTGTTGGTCGCCTCGCGCACCTGTATGTCGGTAAGCCCACGGTGTCCAAATCAAGGGCGCCGGGTATGGTTCAGCAGACCTTTGACTCCATCTCGGTAAAGTTCATCACAGCTACGCAAACTGTCAGTAATTGTCGGGCGCTGCAGACGAGGCCGGTCGAGAGGTACCATTTTGGGCCTTGCGAAAGCCAGCCTTGAGGTCATACAAGGTCAGGTTCGAGACCGTGCTCTTGATGTCGTTGATGTCCATGGTGAGAGATCCAAGAAGAGTTAAAGTCAATAGGCAGTGGAAAGACCAGGCGGAAGGAGGATCGAGGCCAGGAGAGTTGTGTTGCTGTTTTGCGAGTTGCGTTGAGACGTTCGTTGTTCTCGAGAGTATCCGATGTCAAAGGTGCCCCTTTGCGCCACGATCCATCCTGGACACCTGGACACTTGGACATTTCCGAGAGCGGCTGGCATTGAGCCCAACGTCAGCACGGGTAGAGCTCGGTCACGTGATGATGATTTCCATGTCGAGCTTGAAGTCAATACTTTAAGTATCAAGTAAAGACCGACAGCGGGCATGAAGTCAAAACTCATTTTCCAGCAATAAATTCATAATAAAGTCTGCAAGGTTATCTGTGGGCACGAATATAGTTTTCATTGAGGCCAAAACTAAATTCTTCAAACAACTCATAGGTAGCAGCTGGGGGCTCAGGCCTGACAACCTTATACTTCAGGCCTGAAAACATGGAGCCGCACTACCAATGATGCACAGAGCTGGCCTCAAAACTTTTCCCCTTTCCTCGAGGACAGTCCCAAAGACCAACCTCGACAAGATCTCTATAATTATATCTGTCTAATTACTTTCAACCTTTGTACTATCATCACTTTTCAAGTGTATTAATTCCCCCCCAAAGGTATGTGCAGCCTCAATTCTTCTTCAGCCGCGTTTGCCCTTCCTCTATCACAAGCTGGAGCTTTCCGGGGAAGCTCCCGTCAGAGAAGCCAGACGCCTTCGAGCGTCCAGATATCCATCTCCAAGCACGTCAGAGCCAATGCGACCAACCCAACAATAATCGGTTCACTCCCAATTGGTATCGATGGGAAAAGTCGCTCAACCCGGTTCATTGCCGCTCTTGGTCTCGTCTTGCTTGCCTCCCCTCTTCTCTGCTTGCCCCTTGTCCTCGCTCATCTTCCCGGTCTTACGGACGGTGTCGCCATCCTAGCATCCAGGATAGCTCACCCACGGGTCCATGGACTGGATGAGACTCGTTGTGGAGGGGGTCATGCAATCACGAGAATCCACCGCGGTGGCCACGTCCCTGTCTCCCTCCAATGGGCATTGGTCCTCGGGCAAAAGTCTGCTGCACCTTGGGAGCATCGGGCCACTCACTCACTGGAGCTGCAACCAGCTGGCTTGCAAAGGCCTGGAGCACAGGCGTGCGTGGCCCGGGCAACCACCAGAGGCTCGTCCAAGCTGTGTTTACAAGAGGCTCGTCCAGCCAGCTCTTGCGCCCTTAGCTACGCCTCGGAGTGGGCTTCACTGTCAGGCAATGGCGGTCAGAGAAACGGGGGTCAAGGCCTCATCAACTCTGCTTGCTCTCATGGGCCGTTGATCCGCAGATGCTATTGCAGAGCTCCGAGCCCCACATTGGCCATGTCCATGGTGACCTCATGGAGACGAGACCTTGAAACAGCCAAAACAAGGCCAGCAGAGCTCCCCGGCTCACTTCACGTGATCTAGCTCCCGGATCAACCCCTCTCTTGTCTGCTCCTATTGGTCACAACGGCACCGCGCTAACAATTTGCCCCTCCAGCTTCCTCAAAATGAGACCCTCCCTTCTCCAGCCCCTCCTACCCCGCCATACCTCCTCCTGCTTCTCTGCCGCGAGAACTTCTTTCTCTCTTCCTCAACTTGTATCATCCTCCAATACATTCAGAACCTCCCGATTCTTCTCAGCTACATCCGCAGTCATGGGTAACAAGGTGTAAGTTCTCTGACGGGCTCTCTGTTGTCCCAATTAAAATCTAATCTTTTGCCAAATAGTTTCTTCGAGATCGAGTGGAAGGGTCCTTCCATCGAGAACGGCAAGCCTACCGGCCCTCTCGGCAGTAAGCTTTGATCCCTTGCAAAGTTGTTCAAGCCCATCATCATCAAGCTTCATCAAGAGGCTTGCCATCTACTGTGCCAATGCTTGGCTTCAGTCAGGCGACCTGCAAGATGAATATTGATTGCTGCTGTGGTGACGACATTTATTGCTCCCATCAGTAAACCTGTACACATTGAGCTGACTCGTTTTCTTCTCTAGCCAACCGGGAGCGCATCAACTTCACTCTCTTCGATGACGTTGTCCCCAAGACCGCCGAGAACTTCCGTGCTCTCTGCACTGGCGAGAAGGGCTTCGGCTACAAGGGCTCCTCCTTCCATCGCATCATCCCCGACTTCATGCTCCAGGGCGGTGACTTCACCCGTGGCAACGTATGTTTTTACAGACGCCTCTGAGACATGAAACAAAGGCTAACACTCATCAAGGGCACTGGTGGCAAGTCCATCTATGGCGAGAAGTTCGCCGATGAGAACTTCAACCGAAAGCACACCAAGCCTGGTATGCTGTCCATGGCCAACGCCGGCCCCAACACGTAAGTACATGATGTCTCGCTTATGAATCCACCATACTAACACATCTTCAGCAACGGCTCTCAGTTCTTCGTCACCACCGTTGTCACCTCGTGGCTCGACGGCCGCCACGTCGTCTTCGGCGAGGTCGCTGACGAGCAGTCGATGGCTGTCGTCAAGGCTCTCGAGGCTGTTGGCAGTGGAAGCGGTACCCCCAAATACGACCCCCGCCCCACCATTGTTGAGTGTGGCGAGCAGTAATAAGCTCCCAGGCGTTGATATATAGCAAGGCAAGGTGGATGGGATTTGGAAGCACATGGCAAAACCTCTGAGAGGATCAGCAGCATCAAGCTGGTGATTCGCAAGTTGGCCTTGGAGCTAGCTACTGAAAATGTCAACCATTCAAACCCCACAAATTATTATGACTCTTATCATGCCGTTGTGAAGTCTTGTTTTAGTTGTCCAGTTATCTGTGCATGTTGACATGGCAGTCCATACATTAACAAGACACTAGAAACGTTTAGAAGGTTGATATCGACATTGATAGGCCATAAGACCCTGTTCTTTTCCATAGTGCGCCGCTGCTATGCCCCCCTCGAAAGAAATCGTTATACCCAGACCCAAACTCCGTTCTCCATTGGAAACCATCCACCTTTCCGCCCTTTTTGAGTGCCAACTCTGTAACAAACCCGCAAGTAAAGGACACACACCTTATTCGTCGCTTCATTCGACGCCCAGCCACCTCTGGAAGTACTCGCAGTTGTTTGGTCCCACAGGCCCTCCATCTTCGCAAATCTCAAAGACTGGGCAGCGCCCGCAGGGAGCCTCGGTAAAGGCACTCACAAAGGCAGCGGGGCCGCTCTCTTGGCCGTTGGCGTCTTCGCGGCCAGCAAAGCTGTCAATGGACTGCTTGGCGACGCGGGAGACGCGGTAGCCAATCTTGCCGCCAACCTTGACGGGCTCGGCGAGGTTGTCCCAGACGAGGACGTCGACGAGCTTCTTGACGTCGTGCTCGGAGAGGATGGTGTTGTGGGTGATGCCGCTCGTGGAGAGGAAGCGGGCAATGTCGCGGACCGTCGGGTACCCATTGTAGCCGGCGGGGAGGGGGAGAAGCGTATTCTTCTTGGGAGGTGGTGCCGCCGGGGAGATCTTGGGTGCCTTGGAGGGGGGCTCGTCTATGTGGCTGGCATCGCGCTTCTTGCCCTTTTCCACGCTGCCCTTGATGACACCCTTCTTGGGGACCTGCGCTCGTGCGGCGCCACCACCTCCGTGGGTGCTCAGATAACTGCTTTGACGCTTCACGTAGTCAAAGACGACACGCTGTAGATCCTCGATGAAGGCCTCGTCGAGGTTCTGGTCGGTGTACCACGGGCCGCCGGTGGCGCGGTCGCTGGGTCGGATGGAGGCCTTGATGAACATCTTCTTGTTTGGGTGCTCGACATTCTTGAAGGGGGCGATGAGGCCCTTTGTCTGAAGCTGCTTGATGGCGTTCTTGAGGACCGAGTCGTGCATGTTGAGGCGCTTCTGGAGCGTCTGGGACCAGATGCCGTCGCCGCCCGAGTCGTCGATGAGGGAGTAGACCATGACCTGCTCGTCGGTCGAGCACTGCTTGTACCTAAAGACCCAATTGTCAGCCGTGCACCCTCCCAGGGACGTATGTTGGTCGGGGAACGTACTTGTGCGCCTCCTGGGCATCGCGCCACTTCCACAGCACCTGGCCCGAGGCCTCGCGCATGGTGATGAAAAGCTTGTCATCGCTGAGGGACTGGACGACGCGGGCGAGCAGCATGAGGTCGCGGTTGGGGATGACGTCGAGGCGGAGGAGGTCATCCTGGGAGAACATGTCGACGCCCGACTCGCGACAGCGATCGTAGAGGGCCTCTTTCCAGACCGAGAGCTTTGCCGTCGCGGCGTCGCCCTCTGCGGGCGCGGGGGTGGGCATGGTCAAAGTCGAGCTCGGAGCTCTGTTTCGAATTGGGGAGGTGAGGGGGGGTTCCGCTAGAGAGTGTTTACTCCTTGGTTGTTGGTGCTACATTGACATGATATATCGAGAAAGTCGAGCTGGGAAGATGACGAGGGTTGGTGCTCGAGGTGGGATGCGCTTTGTCGGGTTGGAAATAATTATTTTTTTGGTCGGGGCCCCCCGCTACAGAAGCTCGTCCCCTACCCTGCTACTTTTTTGGAGTCACAGCGGGAGGCTAGACGGGCTAGAGTCAGTCGGCTGAACATCGGCACCTCGGTTTGGATCGTGGGGTGTAGCCGGGATGTGGGGGATCTTATCGCTGTTTCGGTCCCCCACTGAGGACATCGTCACCCTACAGTGAGATGTCGAGGTGTGACTTGAGATCTGAAAAGGGCGGTTGATACTTAATTCTGGGCTATTTTCGTATCTGGTACTCTATATGTCGTAATATTTTATTTTTTTCTATTCTCTTCGGGGCACAAGGGCATCGCAATTGGTATTCTGGTGGCAACGGGGTTTCAAGACACCGATCAAAGAAGCACTTACACAACAGCTTTTTGTGGCTTCATGCACCCAATTATAATAATAATAGCTATCTATCAAAACCATCTGCAGATCCCCCCTAATATCAAACTTGATGGCTCTTATGGAGTGCCTTTCGCGGCTCAAGACCCTTCTTCCCGTTATACCCGGGCTGCTGTGATGTACTGTGCGTCTCTCCGTGTCAACCACTTTAGCTTCAAACACAGCAGCAGGAACCACGTTGAATTCGCCAGAGGGATCGTCGATGACTGCATAAATTTTGTGCGGAATTAAGTCAATGGCCTACGCGTGAATGATCCTGTCCAAAACCACCCCATCTATCTCACATGATCTTTGTGATGCCATGCCGCGGGCAATCTTAATTCCTCGAACAGCCTCAAGCTTCGTACCGGACCTTCAAACTTTTATACTGCCTATAATGAGTCCTAAACCAAACTTAACAACTGTTTCTGCTGTAAGCTATCTCCAACTCAGCTTTCCAACATCTATTATAAAATGTACTGGTTCGCGTCCAACATTGTATATTTTGTGTCCTTGTCCATTGCAATCGTCGCTCTGCTCTACATTCCGTGTAAAGTCACCCACCAACATCACACAACAACTTTACCCTCGCCTATTTTCCCGCCAAGCTCGGGATCCCTCTTCACCATGGATATTCCTAATATGGTCATCCTCATGAGGGAACAGCAACGGCCTGTGAATGCCAGCCAGACGGCGAACGGCTGCACCAACCCGCACGGTGTCTCTTCCTCCAGCTACGTGATGCAGGGAATCACATTCGACAAACCCCAGAACAAGGACGACGCTTCCCTCGTCGAAATGTTTGGAAAATGTTCCCTTGATAATACTGTGAGCTTCCCAGTTACTTTGTCTCACGACATGGACGCTGATATGACAGACTTGCAATAAGTGGCCAAGTTAGACCCGCCCTCGTTTCTCGTTCACACCAATGGGAATAGAAAGCCTGAAGCCTCCTCATCAATGCAGAACCCCCCTGATACGCGCTGCTATCGCCAACTACCTACGAGACAAGGTCGCAAGAGACATGGGCTTCGAGGTTCTGAACGGGACCTTTGTTAGATTATAAACGGCCCGGAACTGGATGATAACGACGACAATCCAACGAATATGAACGACTTGACGAATAACGAAATGCATGGCTGTTATACCCCAGCATGATCGCCGAGACATATTGGAGCAAATGATACTTTACGTCGGATACCTCTGTACCCAGTTGTAGCAGATAGAATTCATGTCAAAGCACTCACGACTTTCGGTGACTCGACTTGCAAGATAAAATTAATAAGATCCCTTCGCTATGATGCCAACTGTAACACAAAACAACATATAACAAGACACAGGAGGCATCCTGTCCTAGGCAATGCCAAATAACATGCCGCCTGCCTGACTAGCCGATGTCTGCTCTTCCGTGCCCCTTTGTCCCTACGCCAGTAACGCCTCTCCTCGGGCTACATCTTGCCACTGCTATGATACAGGATGCTCCTCACCATGCCGCCGACAGGGTAACGCGCATGCAAAGACAAGTGCGGCGTGCGCCTTTACTTGAAACATGCAACATGTCTACCGGAGCCACTGAACCTGAGCCTCGCAACACCACTAGTCCGTGGGGCTCTTGCTCATCTCCTTGGGCCCCTCTGACTTCTCCTTGTCATTATCCACGTCCATAGTGTCAGCGGGCTCTTGGCTCTTGGTCTTTTCCTCTGGTGCTTCTGCAGGCTTCTCCTCAGTCTCCTCAGTAGGCTTGGGTTCTGACGTGCTCGTCTTATCGGCAGCTTCGGGGCTTTTCTCCACAGCTGGCTCTTCTTGCGTAGGCTGCTCCGTCGGCGCTACGGGCTCCACGGCAGGCTCGGGCTCGATATCCTCCTTCTTGATCGTCGTCGTTTCTTCGGCGGGGGCAGAGTCCTCCATCCCAATGTCCCCGTCATCATCCACGTTGGCCTTCTCAGGTTCCCTGGGATCCTCCTCCGGTTCCTCCGGCTCCTCGGCCTCCTTCTCGGCCTGATCCTTCTCGGCCTGATCCTTCTCCGGCTGTTCGTGGGCCGAAATGTCCTCGATAGTATCGTCATTGACATCGTGGGTATCCTCGCCAGCGGGTTCCTCATGGGTAGAGCCGTTCGTGGCCCTGGTAGGGGTGACATCGCCACTATCAACCTCCATTTCTCCCTTGTGGTAGTCGGTAAAGGTGCGCTTGTTGCCGTTTTTCCGAGTCGCACCGTGGGCGCGTGCCATCTCGTCATCATCACTGGCCTCGAACTCGGCATCGTGTTCGATGTGCTTGTCCCAGCGATGTTCGGACATGCGCACGTCCTTGTTCTCGTCCTCGTCGAGATCGTCCAGTTCGGCTTCCTCCTCATCAGTCATGCCACCGAAAGGTTTTCGAGGCACATCCTGTAGCTGGACTGACGGCGCGGGACCCGTCTGTCGTAGGTTATCAACAACTGCAGATGTGATCTTCTCGAGGTATTCGCGGCTGTTGGAGTTCTCCATGTTGGAAGATCGCACGTTCAGCTCAAAGTCAGGGGCATAGTACTGCTTTGAGTCAGCGGATAACGTCTTCACCGGAAGCAATCGTACATACCTCGTAGTATTCGTTGTAAGGCAGAGTTCGCTCCATCTCTTGCCCCACTAGAACACCAGTCTCAAACGCCCATGTGCGCGCGACGTTGCGCATCGTGTAGCCGCCACCACCAAGCACCAGAGTGGGAAGGTTGAAGCTCTTCACAAAGTTGACACAGTTGGCGTGGCCGTCCATGCTGAGGTTGAAGCATCCCAATCGATCGCCCGACAAGCTGTCTCCGCCACACTGCAAGACAACAGCTTCAGGCTGGTAGTATTTCATGACGCTTTCAATCACAGGCTGGAAGATTGATCGGTAGGACGCATCCGTGATTCCATCGCGGAGGGGAAAGTTGACAGCGTAGTTCTTCCCCTGGCCGATGCCGGTATCTCTGAGCTCGCCAGTTCCAGGAAAGTACTCGCCGTACTTGTGGAATGAGACAGTCATGACGCGGTCGGTCGTGTAGAAGGCTTCTTCGACACCATCGCCGTGGTGAACGTCGATATCAATGTACAGGACTCGCTTCTTGAATCGCAAGAGTTCGAGAATTCCGAGCACGATATCTAACAAGGTTAGTTTGCCCATAGTAAGTGGCCGTAAGGGAGTGCGCACCATTGACGTAACAAAAGCCACTTGCTTCGCACTTCTTGGCGTGGTGCAGACCTCCGGCCCAGTTGATCGCGATGTCGCACTTTTGACGGTTCAGGCGTGCAGCGCCCTCCATGCTGCCACCCGCACTGATACCACAGAATTCGAAAAGGCCATCGAAAACAGGACAGTCGTCTCCGACGTTGTATTTGCCCTGTTCTCTCATGAAGCTATCCATGTTGTCGGGTGTTACTTTCTGAAGGAAGTCGATGTAATCGTCCGTGTGAAATTGGGTCATCTCTCCTCTGGTCGCCGGTTTCGCGCGCTTTGGGAATGTCAGAGGAAATCTCAAATGACGAGATGGGCGTAGCGCCAAGAGCCACGCGTGGGACTTACATAGATTTCCATCTTCTGGTAGAGGTTATACTGCATGATCAAGCTATGCGCCAGGCGAATACGATGGGGCTTCATAGGATGTCCTGTAACGTAGGCATAATTTCCAATGTCAGAATCGTAGAAGTAGGCGACCTTCTTGGGTGATGCGCCATTGAGGGCAACAGAGCCGAGCTCGACCCGGATGTCATCGCCCATGACTGCGGTTGCTTGAGGCGATCGCGAAAGCCGATGAGGAACGAGAAAAGGTCAAGATAGCGCGGAGACGTCGTGTAGTCGGCAAATGATGTTTGAAACCAGATCAGCTCAAAAAGAGCTTAGCATGATCGATCGGAAGGTGGAGGAAGAATGAGGGGGCAAGTTGCGAGAAGAAACCTTGTAGCAAGTACACGGCAGAAGTGATGTCGATGCGAAGCAAACGCCTGGCCGGCGCGTTTACACCGGATTAATATTGCTGCGCCGAGGCTGGCCGTGTTTCTGAGAATTCGTGGCGTCGATGTTTTAATTGGATTTAGCCACACCTGGGCAGATGCACGCACTCAGCAAACACCAAAGAGCAGCCACACCTACTCAGCTACCCCACGTGACATGACTAAGCTCTCCAGCTGTGGCTGCCAGGCTTCCGGGCTGGCGTCAACGTCAATAACCTCCTACCCCAAGCTCCGATCATAGCAACGACCTCCATCATCGCCAGCATCTGCACTTTACTCGCTCTACCCTCGTTCTTGTTCCCCCTCTTATACCTCTGCTAGACACTTTCACAAACGTACTCGACATCATGGAGCGCTTCAGGAGTCTATTAGGCGGCGGCGGCATGAGCCTTGGAGGAGCTGCCCACGGCACGGTAAGCTCGAAATCCGCCCTTTGAGCTACTCCTTGAAGGGATCTTGCGCTCTCGAGGGCCTGTACTGACCAGTGAGTTGCAGGACAACACAAACCTTATCGACAACTCCGAGACTGTCTACATTTCCTCCCTTGCTCTGCTCAAGATGCTTCGGCATGGTCGCGCGGGTGTGCCCATGGAAGTCATGGGTCTGATGCTTGGCGAGTTCGTGGATGACTTCACTGTCAAGGTTATGGATGTGTTTGCTATGCCTCAGAGCGGTACCGGAGTTAGTGTCGAGGCCGTCGATCCCGTATTTCAGACCAAGATGATGGACATGTTGCGGCAAACAGGAAGGTTCGTCGACGTCTGAACAATGGGCCTCCATTGACATGTGCTGACTGGTTTTGATTAGACCTGAATCAGTTGTTGGCTGGTATCACTCGCATCCCGGTTTCGGGTGCTGGCTGTCGTCGGTCGATATCAACACTCAACAATCCTTTGAGCAGCTGAACCCTCGTGCCGTCGCCGTCGTCATTGACCCCATCCAATCCGTCAAGGGCAAGGTCGTCATCGACGCTTTCCGACTGATCAACCCTCAGCTGTTGATGATGGGCCAAGAGCCCCGTCAGAGCACCAGCAACTTGGGCCACCTCAACAAGCCTTCGATCCAGGCACTCATCCACGGCCTGAATCGACACTACTACTCGATCGGAATCAACTACCGCAAGACCGCCCTGGAAGAGAACATGTTGATGAACCTTCACAAGCACGTCTGGACCGAGGCGTTGGAAATGGACGACTTTAGACACGAGGGGTGCAAGAACAAGGACAGACTGCAACAGCTGGTGACTCTAGCAGATGGCTACGAGAAGCGCGTGAAGGAGGAGACGGAGCTCACCAAGGACCAGCTCAAGACTCGCTACGTTGGCAAGCTGGACCCGAAGAAGCATCTCGAGGACGTTGGCCAGGAACTTATCGAAGACAACATTGTCTCAGTGTCGAGGCAGATGATCGACAAGGAGGCCACGATGCCTAAAAAGGATACTCCGGCGGGGTCCAAGGGCCAATCGAACGAGGACGACCAGATGGAGGTTGAAGAGGAACTATGAGCGAGCGAATAACGTTGGTACGCAGGGATAGCGAGGCCACGGGGTGGACTTGTAAGATTACTGGGCGTTGGCGGTCGGGACGGACGATTTAGAGACAAAGCCTGGTAACGAACTATTGCGCAAGGTTAGCATCGCACGTACTCATGGCACTAATTCCTCCATGTTCCGTTCTGCTCGCTTTTGGTGACATGATTGTGCGAGAACTGCGTTGTGTGATGTTCACTTGTGAGCTGAACGTTGGCTGCAGCACCCCTGAACAAGCAGCAGTTGTGAGCACAGCGTAATAAAGCGGTTAGTATTTCTTTCTTAAATATCCTCCGAGCGTAACTTTTTAATTCTTTATTGCTGCAGGCTCATTCATCTGCATCTTGCAACACAAAGAGCACAAACCACCAACTGCTACTTGTCGTCACCACAAGATCCGACCACCTCACCCAGCTTAGACTCGGACCTGAGATCTCAGACTCTGGTAAGTCTTCTCTGCCAAATCCACAGAAGGAGCTGCAGACCTGTTCTAGTGAAGCCGTAGCCATGGCCGTTGGATCGTTTCTGCGCTCACTTCTGAGCATGTGTTCCTCGTCAAGGAAGAGTTCTCACAAGACACAGCAGACAAAGAAGACCAGGGACGGGACTCACCCAGACCATCAGCAGCCACTTCCACGCGCACGAGCACGGGATTTCCGAGAAAATCAGGGATACGAACGAGCCCAAGGCGATACTTGGCCTGCGCCACGAGAGCAGCAGCCTCGAGCTCAGCCTTATCGAGAGAGCCGAGAGCCTCTGCGAGCCCGAGCTGATGTAAAGACTATACCAAGGAAGCCCTTGCCTGTGCCAAAAAGAAAGCCTGTACCCGTGCGGAGGAAACCCGTCCCCGAACGTGTTCAGGAGTGCAGTGATCATCAGCCTCCCAATGCTCGCAACCCTCACAACGACCAAGCCCCCTCGACAGAGCCACGACTGGAACGCAGCCCTCGTCGCCATGAGGCCAGCGAGCCACACAACTCGTCTGGCGCTGGAAGCACCGTTGGAGTTGTCAGCGCCACTGACCGCGCAATGAGCCCGGAAACGATCCGTGAAGTGATCGAGCTCATCGCCGTGCGCTTCAGCCACATCCCCTACGCCGTGAGCGGCCTCGCAGCAATGGCCTACTACGGCTACGACGTCAAGCCCTTCAAGGTAAGCATCATCTGCCCCGAGCACACCCACGAGGCCCTCAAGTGCTGGGCGCGGGCCCAAGGCATGCTCGCGATCCCCCGGAGGCAGGATATCTGGGGCGTGACGACGGCGGACGGTCTCATCCGCCAGTTCCGCGTGAGGTTCCCGCACGACTTTCAGGACGCGCACATGGTGAGGGCCGGAACCTCGTCTGTGGCGATCCTCTCGCTGGCGGGCCTGGCTGATGAGATTGCCAGGACGTACGTCAACGAGCTTAAGCATGCGGATCTTGGGAGACAGGGGGCTCTTGCCAAGGAGCTGATGTGGGTGCTGCAGAGGATTATCGTGTCGGGGCTTGAGGAGCATGTGCTGAAGCCTGAGAGGGCGCCGCATCTGGTGCGGGAGACGTTTTGGCTGCCGTTTACGCTGTCGTATCCCGACTCGGTACCGCTGTTCAAGGCAGCAGGCTGGACCATTCCGAACGATGGCTGGTGATGTTGAAACAGGGGAGAACAAGAGATGGACGTACGGGAGGAGAGGGTTTAGCCGAATATTAGGGGACGCAAGGACTTCTGAACTGGTGTTGATACCTACTTTCCTTTGTTAACAAGAAGAAGATGATCATGGCGCAAAACTAGCGAGTAACTCAAATGACAATATGATTTCGAGCTGATGTCCCCATCGTGAGGCAACCAATATATGATGGCTATGTCGCGGTCCAACATACGGTTTTAACAACACTCCAAGTCGATATCACGGGAACCTTTGATATACTGAAACACGCAGCTGTGCTGATTTATGATTTCGTGGGCCATGCTATCAAGAAAGTATTTAGCAGAGTGATGCCCACCTTAAGCAGGCTGAAGCTACTACTCTAATTCTTTACCAAAAAGAAAGAAACAGGGGCTCTCCCCGTGGTGAACTTGTACTATGTTGCCTGGTATCCAACGAATACCAAAGTCGATATAGCATCCATCCTGGAATAGTCCAATCCGCCTAAAATCCCCATCCAGCTCAACAAGAAAGACGAAGCCACCCCCTGACCAGAAACCGACTACAGCTCTGTGTGCAAGATTTGTACACATGGAACGCAAATAAAACATCTTCACACGCCAAAGGCTCGAGTTTCAACCTTAGTATGAGTGGTACTGGGCGACGACAAAGTCAACCGCGTACTCGCCGTACGTAGCCACATAGTTCATGTGAACTTCGAGTTCGTCTCCGCCAGCCTCGCAGAAAGGGTCGCCGTGATCGCAGATGGAAAGGGCCCTGTCAGCGATGTATTTGCAACCACCAGGCTTCTGTCGAGGGAAGATCTGTTTATACAATAAGCGTGATATACTTGGGAAGTAGGCGGGACTTGTTGACTTACCCCGTTGCCCTTGCTGGTCCCGTGGTTGAATGATTGTCCATCGGTACGGCTCGGGTCTCCCAGGAGAACGACAGCGGCGACTTTGCAAGTTAGTAGGTGCCCATCAAAGTGATATAGTAAGTGCTGGGTATACCTTTGCCAGCGACCTTTGGGGCCTGGGCCTTGGTGGCTGGGTATCCAGCGGAACTCGCGCCGCACATGGCATCACCGGCAACATGAGCTCCCTGGGCTGGTCAGTATCTTTGTATGTTGAAAAGGAAGGGAAGCCATGTTATTACCTGAGAGTATCCAAGGAGGACCATCTTAGTACCAGGGCACCTCTTTGCATAGGCTCGGACCATCTTCGACATGGCCTTGACGCCTCGAGTCTGAGAAGGGAGGTAGTTATCGTATTCAGCGGGATAGATCAGAGACTCCATGTCAGACCCGGGGATGCGTTGGACGATCTGCTGAGCCACCTGGCCGATTATTCCTGGGCCCTGAGGCTCCAGGCTACCTCGGGCAACAATGATGTGCGCACCGGCAGCGCAAGCCAGGTGTTCAGGGCCATCCGTGGACTTGGCACCCGTGAAGGCCAAAAAGAAGACGAAGAGGATGAGGACCGGCAGCATCTTGGAAAGTGTTGCGACTCTGTAGAGCGTTAGAGACGTCCAAAGTATTCTCGCTCAACCCCCGAAGCCTGACGGACTTACCGAGTGTATATACCAAAGCTCGGTTGATAGTGTGGATCAAGAAAAGAGGCGTCCAAGAAGGAAAGATGAGGCTCTTGGAGATGCTTGAGGTAGTTGCGTTGACGAGAGATGGAAGTGTTGAAAGAAGAAAAGAAATGAAGTGAGGGTGGTGAATGGAAGACGAGTTCACATCACCACGGGAGTTTTCATTCACCTGGCACTTCCAAATACCCTCATCACGTGGCCCGTTATCAAATGATAACGGGCAATGATTCACTGTCCCAAGATCAGACGAAAAGTGAAGTCTGCAATGTCGTGTCGGTGGTTGCCAGCCGTCTCGCAGCCGGCACTAACAGCACGACAAGACAAGATATGTATATATAACAGCGCAGCCTTCTGCCCTACAACGTAATACCGATACGCGAGAAAAGGGCTTTATATATAACTAACAATTGGCCATGATAGAGACATGGCTTTTTTTGTGTTAGTTCCATGGGCGGCCGGGGAGACTTTTTCAATATTCCAGCTCATTCACGGATTGGCGGACTAATAAAACGCGGGAGCAAACGCCAGGGGTTTGGCAAACAACCTGGCTTCCGCAAACCACGTTACTCACTGAAGCCAACACGTGCAATTGTTCAATCAAGCAGGGGTGTGAGCTATTTATACTTGAAGATGGGCTTGACCATAGACGACATGATGCGCGCGCCAGACCATCGCATCCGCGCTGTCCTGCTCGCGCTCTGCAGCGACAGCAAAGTCAAGCGACGCGCTTTGGAATACTGCGACGCGCTGCAGAGCGCCGACG
Source organism: Fusarium zealandicum (assembly GCA_013266195.1). Classification (NCBI taxonomy): domain Eukaryota; kingdom Fungi; phylum Ascomycota; class Sordariomycetes; order Hypocreales; family Nectriaceae; genus Fusarium; species Fusarium zealandicum. Next base: position 17,618 of record JABEYC010000762.1, on the reverse strand, counting down.
CCTCTGGGGCCCAAACTGAAACCGCTGCTACTTCTGTCGCCGCCGGGACGAAGCGCAAAGCCACCAGCGACTTGTTCGTCTGCGTGCAATGCGACGAGACCTTCACCTCGGGCGATAATAACGACAAGGAGTGCGCCTACCACTGGGGTACGTCACTGTCTGTGTGCAGGGACAGAGGGTGCTGATAATACTGCGCAGGAGAACTTGAAGTCGACGATTCGCGAGACTTTTGGGCGGACCATGATGAAAACTGCCATGGCATCATCGATACCGAGGAGATGCGAGACGAGTACCCGGAGGGCTTCATCTGGTCCTGCTGCGACCAACTAGGAAATACAACCGGTTGCAAGTTCGGGAGGCACGAGAGCCATCCCGACAAATCCAAGAGGGAGACAGGTTCTGAACCATTGTCGAGTGAAGATGACGACGACGACGACAACGAACATGGTTACCATCAAGTATAGGAACATGATGGACTACGACAATACAGGCCACAATCACTTTCTTTCACCATGAACCTTTTGAACAAATGTCATTTCAAACATAACGAGATTCCCAACTCCTAGCCTATGGATGGATCATGTTGCCCAAAGGATATTGCCTTCCACTCCACACTTTCTTCTCTCACTCAAACAACGTATCAAATGCCAAGAGCCCGTATCCGTTGCTTCTGCTCTTGACCAAAAATTACATGACGGAAAAGTTTGCAAATAGTCTTCAGTCCTGGATGGCCCAGGCCATGTCGTTTGCCCGATACTCCATGCGCCCCAATGCAGTCTCGGTCATTCCACCCTCTTCAGCCGACGGATTCGCTTAGACACACCCCGACAGGGCTGCCAAACATTTTCCCATTAAGCAAGGGCTTGAAAACACCCACCAGAGGACCCTACTCTCAGATATGGTCCTCAAACATAAACGTAAGCTCTGTAGAACGCCGACGAAGGGGTGGAGGCGTTGATGGCCCTGCACCATCAATACTAAAGTGCCTGGCTGTTGCCAGAGCACGGGGTGAACCTGTTTCACAGGGCTCCTATGCCCCCATGACGGGAACCTTCTTGCCTCGCTTGCCTAGAAGAGTGGCATTGTCCAGGTTGAGCTCAAAGGCGCCACGCTGGCGATTCCGATCACGCACTTGCTGTCGGGCTGCGGTAGCCACCGTTGCCGAGTGCTGGCCGTATCCTCGCTCGGTGCGCTCTCGTTCGCGGCCTCGAGATTCACGCTGCTGTTCCTGATCACGGATGTTGGCTTTCCGCATGCTCTGCTCCAGGGCGTGGGTTGCGGCATTCGGCTGGGCCTCGGCATCAGGGTCTTGCCCGTCGATCTGCATAAGATCCTCGTCTTCTTCGCTCTCCTCGTTCAGGCCACCAAGGGCTGCAACAGGGCCACCCTTTGCGCCGACCTGTGCTCTCCGCTTACCCTCCTCTTCTTGACGGTGCACGGCATAGCCGACATCAAACACCTCACGCAGATTGACAGCGCCGGGAGATCGGAAGTCGTAGCGCCGTCCAGCCTCCTCAAACTTGGTCGCATCAAAAGCCTTGAGCATGCCCTCGGGCTTCTTCTGCTCCTCGCGAGGAGTGGGACCGTTTCCGCGGACCCATGGGTGGGCGAGGAACTCTGTGATGGTGTATCGCTTCTCGGGGTCCACAGTCAAAAGGTGGCTGATGAGGTCCTGGGCAGACTGGGAGATGTCATCCCACCAGGGAGACAGGAAGGTATACTGGCCCTTGGCGACCTTCTCGGTGAGCACCTCGATGCTCTCGTCGTAGAAAGGTGGGAAACCGCAGAGCAGAGTGTATAGCACACAGCCCAGAGCCCACATGTCGACTGACTTGGAGTATCGCTCATCCTTGACAATCTCAGGGGCAGTATAGCCAACCGTTCCACAAGGCGTCATGGTCTGGTTATCCCAGACGATTTTGGACAGTCCAAAGTCGGCGATCTGAATTTGACCGATGCCACCAGCGCCCTCGCCGGGGACGAATTCACCCTCATCGACCTTGTCCTCATCGCCGGGTTGCTTGGGCTTCGGGTGCTTCGAGGGCACAACAGGAATGGGCCTAAACAGGATGTTCTCTGGCTTGATGTCACTGGAAGGGGATCAGCAATCATCATTCAGGGCCGTGCAGGGGCGAGATGACGTCAGGAGGGGCATCACCACTTGGACCTGCGACATCATCCAGGGGGCAAATATTAGTAACATACCGATGAACAACGCCCTTTTCCTCGTGCAGATATTCCAGGGCCTTGGCGACCTGAACAATGACGTGTCGGGAAAGCTCCTCGCTAAAGTATGTCAAGCGGACAATCTGGTGGAAGAGCTCACCGCCTGGGGCAAGCTCCAACACGATGTAGTAGTATTGCCGTGACTCAGAGAATTCGACGAGCTTGATGATGTTGGGGTGGTCAAGCTGGCGCATGATTTGCACCTCTTTCAGGATGTTGGCTCGCTGCGGTCGAGTTAGTATACTGCTTGGCCCGTCGGCGAGTCTGCAGGCCAGCCGTCCCCGTCGACAAGGCAGCGGGGGTCAACTGAGCTCGGACGAGGACGGCGACAGGCCTAGACGTTGGAAGAGAAAGAAGAAAAGTTAAGAGGAATCTCTCGCACCTCTGCAGCCTTTGGGACTTTCTTGAAGTCTGGATGTAAATGCTTGTTTCCCTATGAAGGGGGCAACCCCGTTGTGTTGGTAAATGGGGACAAAGAGAGAAAACGTGCAGAACGAGAAAATGGCAGCAAATGCAGAAAAACACAAGGAGACCGGGCGACGCTAATACATACGACCCTCGATAAAGCTTACCTGCATGCTGTTCATTTCGTACTTGCGAACGACCTTGATGGCGACCTCGTCTCGCTCACCCGTGGTGTCGCGGGCGCGGTAGACGTTGCTGAAGGCGCCGTCGCCCATCTTGTCGACAAGCTCCCAACGCTCCAAGCCAGGGTAACGGGGGAACTTGCTCTTGCTGGCATTTTCCTCGGCGATAAGCTTGGCGAGCTTCTCGTCATCGTAGCGCTTCTTGCTCTTGCTGTGCGAGTACTCGTCACTTGCGTAGTCTTCGACAGGTTCTTGTGCACTCGGGTATTGACCATGGCCGGGTTCGGCAGCAGTCTTGTGCTGGGTGGTTGCAGGTTGCTGAGGAGCCTCGTTCTTACGCGGCGACTCATCAGCGGCACGGGCTTGCTTGCCTGAGAAACAGAGTCAGCAATGACTTGACCGACTGGAAGTTGTTCGAGGACATACCGTGCCGGATGAAGTTCTTGAGCTGCTGAATGGTAGACATGACTGTCAAGGATGTCGCCTAGGCGCGACAAGCCGCCTTGGAAAAAGAAATCAGGGAACCTTGGGTCTACTACCGTGGCAATTAAGAAAAGAGAGCAGCGGTTGATTGAGGCGAGTTGGAAGCTGTAGTCGTCTTGAGTGCGTAGCTAGACCGGTTTCGCAGCCTTATCTGTCTTCGGTCGTCTAAGTCGTGTGAGTCGTGATTATTATCGTGAGTCGTGTCAAGGTGTCGCAAAATGCAAGGCTGGTTGAGCTGCTGATGATGCGGGGTTTAATAAGTCGCAGAAGGGGAGCTCTTCTCTAGTGGAGCGTCTTGTATGAGATGTGATGTCGTACAGTGGCGTAGAGCAGACAGCGAGACAAGATGGTTGGGTTTGTTATTGTGTCCAAGTGACGTGATGAAGAAAGAAATGGTGGAGGAGAGGAAGAAGGGGAGAGGGAGAGTCGGAGCCAGAAAAGGAATTAGGTGACTGCCTCGTGGTTGGTGGTGACGAGAAAAGCCCAGTTCTTTTGAGAGGTGACGGAGGGAAGAATGGGAAGAGTGGGCAGTCCACTTTCAGTGGCAGTTTTTAGCAGGATTCTAGGCCAGCGCCAGGCAGATGGAAGTGGAGATGGGGCGTCCCAGCGGGAAACCTGGAAATCCAGGGAGGGGCGAGAGACGCTGGAAAGGACGAGGTGGGAATGGGTTTACGGAGTCTGGGGAGTGAGGTCACTGGAGGGTTTGATAAGTTATTAGGCTGAGGTAGGCTCCGGGGAGAATTGTCCTGGATCCAATGCTTGGACAGCCACAGCCTGGAGACCGTTGAGTGCTAGACTGGAGCCTGGTGAGTAGTGGAAACCGGGGTCAGGCCTGGTTTGACTGGATGCTACCAAGATAAATTTAGAGATGGGTTCTGTGAGATGATGACGAGGATGATGTTTAAGAGACGAGGGTGGAAACCCGGCAATCAGAGCGGCGAGCCCGAGGCTGAGATGGGACGAGGCGGGTTCGTGATGTTGACGAGCCTTGTTCTGGGGTGCGTGTCGTGAGATGAGAAGGATCACGAGGAAAGGCGAGGAAGAGTCGGCATGTTTCGAGGCTCATGGGTCAAGCCGTGGTGTGGAAAGACGATGAAGTCACCGAATGACGGGCCGGGAACCACAAACGTCAAATCTACGGGCTATGTATTCTTCCAGCACTGAAATCCCAGACAAGGACCGCCTCTTCAAAATGAACCTACTGTATGGACGGGACATGAATGACACAACCTAAAAAAGAGCCCAGGCCGCAGAAGCCGCGTAGAGGCTGCACACCCATTCCCATCAATCGTGTATTCGAGACTTGGGAGGGACATGATGATGATGGCATCACCTCCAGAGGCTCCAGTGCCTGTGCATGTGCCCTTTGGCTGTCGATTGAGTGACACAGCCAGATACCAAATACCTCCGTCGTGACAGAAATGCAGAGCTGACAAACCCATTCCTGCTCCCATGCTGCTGCAAGTGAGGGGAGGGAGCTGGAAATCGTGCTTTGGCGAGATCTCCGCCCCGCCCCGTTATGACGCTGAAGAAGACGTCATGTCCCTGCTCGATAGTGGACATGCTCAGCTCCAGTGCCGAATCACAGCACACGCCGTGACCTTCGGCGTCTTGGCCCCCAATGGCGTCTGTTCCAGCGGGAGGGTCGCTGAAGTCACAGCCTGAGCATGCGCAGCATCAACAGCATCACGGCACGCTAGGAAAGAGCCACTGATGGAGCGATCCAGCTTCCAGGTTCCCCGGCCACAGCGGTCCCAGTTCCCACCAGGTGCTGGGGCTGTAAACCTCCACTTCTCATCTCTTCAACAAGTGGTGATGGATTCACTTCATCAACGCAAAGCAACCTATAGTAAGCAAATCAAAGCAAAACAAGCAAAGCGTCTCGACTCGAGTTTAGTAGGCGATGGCCTAGATCCCTCCACAATCAAAAGTGTTGATCTTGGCAGGCATCACCTTGTTTATCTCTTTTGTTCCTTTTTCTCGCTTCCTCTTGTTTGCCTCTTCTCCAATCGCATATCTGATTGTGACACCAGCAGATCGGTTCCTCGACGAGTCATGGACGGTCGTCTGCATCGTCAGCATCATTGCTGTTGCTTCATCTGCAGCAAGAATGGAATCTGTTCACCTTGGACGCTGATCATGACGAAGCAACCGTAAACACCTGCGTCCGGTACAACCCCAGCATAACCGGCCGCTTCTTACCGGGGGTGAATCGTGGTGTCCAGTCTGCTCTTGTTGTTGTTCTCAAATCAGCCCAAAACCGGCTTTTGGGTTTGGGAGCGGGGCTTATCGCTTGGGTACCTTATCCAATGCTTGAAGCTATTGAATGCCAATGCCTGTGATGGTTCTGAGGCCGGGCCTGGACGCGTTTGGACCCTGGCCGCAGACAAGCCAAGGCTATCGTTGATTTGACCAGGGCCTTTCCTTCGTCCCTTTTGCTCCTGACCTTGTGTCCCGGTGACATCTCCCTATCGGTATTCGGTACTTTGTTGATTCTACTCGGGTCACTGTCTTGACCACGCAACAACCTCATGTAGGAAAACTCTGTTGTCTGATGAAACAGCACTACGCGGGTTTTGGTCCGTACCTGGCCATCATATGTATCCTCAGCCCAGCACATCCTGGCCATGGCCCGTCTATCGGCAGTCTAGACCAATATCGTCCAGGATCTTTCGCCTTGTCAGTCCGGCTATTCCGCTCATCAAGCTACCACATGGTGAAACCAAGGCTAGGAAGGAAAAGCAGAAATAAAATCGTCGCTTTCGACCTTTGGCGGTTATAGGCGCTGAGATGCAGTGGTGCCAGTTGACATGATGTCACGGCACGGTTGGCGCTACTGGAGCTGATATCATTTACCTGTGAGACTCATACTGCGTAGTATGCTTGTCTCAGCCGCTTGACGTTATCTCGACTGGATCTACCGGTGAGCTGTAGCACGCTACCCTGCCCTTGACCATTAGCCTTTTGATGCAGTCCACGGCAGTACAGTATGAATTGCACCAGGGCGTAGGCTAGTAGCATAGATCTCTGCATCGACAGATGAGGCCATTGCCACCAATGAGCCTCAAGAATTGGCCAGATCTCGGGTTTGCAAGAATGGGAGGGAGATACTCGAAAGGTGCTCTACAGTGGAATAGCTCGCTTGTCGGGGACTGATCTGGATAGAAACATAACAAACAAGGCATAAACGAATCTTGGAAAAACACTCGCTCAGGAAAAGATTCATGTAAGTCACAGGCATCCAGCGAATCGGAAGATATATCTGTCTTCAGTCATTCATGCATGCTTAAGAGAAGCCCAAAAGAGCACTAAAGTTTGTAGCATCGATACGGCACTTCGTGGGTCTCGGCATACGCCCTCAGCCGGCTGTTCTTCCACCCATAGAATATCCTCAAGCCCAGAGCCACGACAGATACAAATAACAACAGTGCCGCGTTGACCCAGTGGCCGGTTCCAAACCCACGCTCGCGCTCCGAGGTCTGGTATATCCAGACACCGGGGATCTGACCCAGACCGCCACCTATACTGACGTTGAGGGCGATGGCGAGACCGGTCGATGCCGTTGTGAAGACGTTGGAGCTGAGCCATCCCAGCATGGGGGGGATGCACGCGAATGAGCCTGCGGTTGCCAGTATGAGACCGCCATATCGGCCTTGGTAGGATTCGGCGGGCAAAACTGCTGATATGATGAAACCAACAGCCCCAACCGCCGAAGCGATGGCTGTGTGAACGCCTCGAGCGTTGAAGTGATCCGCCGACCAAGCCACCAGGACCTGGCAAACTGTAGACACACAGTCAGCACTTTTGGTTCTCCGACTCGTCCCCCGTACAAGACTTACTGTATGCAACGGCCCAGGGAGGCACCGTCATCAACTGGGCCTGGAGGTCCATGTATCCTAGTCCCACGGTGATCGAAGGGGCGAACAAGCTCAGACTCGCGAATGCCGGGCCAGACGCAAAGTATATGGCGTAATGGGCGTATAACCGCCAATCCGTGAGCGTTGCCTTGGCCTCATCCCAGCTCATGGTCGGGTGCGACTCCTTACTACCCTCGTAGTACAGGCGATGGATGGCCATGTCCTTCTCCGCCTCGGTCAACCATTTGGCGCGCTCGGGGTAATCGGGCAGGAAGAAGAGCACCAGGACCGCTGCGATGCATGACGGAATACCCTCGATGATGAAGAGCCATCGCCAGCCCGAGAGGCCAGCGGCTCCGTTCATGTGGCCGATGCCGTAGGCGATTGCGCCGCCAAACTAGATCCATGTGAGCACAGGCAGCTACTTGGAAACTGCATTCCTGGGATACTTACTGCACCGGCAAGAGTCGCAGATGCCAGGATAAAAGCAACGCTGTATGTTCTGTGAGCATCAACCGCCATGCCAAGCCGGACAAGAGGCTGACGAGACCGGATGGACAACTCACCGAACACTACGCTCGTCGTGCTTGTACCAAAACGTCAAATAATACACCAGCCCAGGAAAGAGTCCGGCCTCAAAGGTTCCCAGCAAGAATCTCACGGCGGTGACGCTGCCAAAGTTGTTGGCGGCGGCGGTCAATATGGTCATGGCGCCCCAGCAGAACATGAGGAATGCCAGCCATCGGCTCGGCCGCAGCTTCTTGAGGAGGATGTTGCTGGGGACTTCGAAGACGGCGTAGGAGACGAGGAAGACCATGAGGGAGATGACGAACTGGTGGTCGCTCATGTTGGTCTCGTGCTGCATGTCGTTGTTTGTCGACGAGTTGAGGATCATGGCGTTGCCGATGTTGGTTCGGTCGAGGAACGAGAGGAAGTAGATGGCGCATGACAGCGGGATGATGCGCAGGTCCTGCTTCCAGAGCAGGCCCTTTTCCAGCGGGCTCATGGATACATCGTAGTGGACGGGGGATTCCTATATCGGACGAGGCACGTCGTTAGATACAACGACAAGGTTATCGCGATAGGTCGCGTCGGGGGGGGACAAGGCATGATCAATTACATCGTCTTTGAGGATGGTGGAATCGACGTCGTCAAAGGCCGCTGGAGGAGGAAACGGCACCGGGATCGGAATCTTCTCCGGAGGACCGGCCGCCATGGTCGACATTCCGTTCTGTCAACGGCGGCCGATGACCGTATCTTGCACAACAGAGGCGAGGATAGAGAAGGGGTGTGTCGTCTTGAACGGTCGAACGGTGGGAGATCGGCAGGGGAGCAGCAATTCAACAGGCTGATGTGACACGGCGCGCGCCCCTTTATTGAATAAGTTGGGATAATAAGGAACTCGGGCTCAGTACAGAAAAGAGGCTATACCCGTCTGGGGGGGTAGGTCCGGCAAAACAGGAAACGCCAAGGACGAAGCCGTAGATATATCGATGGGACAAGAGAGTGGAAATAGAATGGATGTGTTTTTTCTCCCTCTTGTCTCTCTCTCTCTCTTTTCCTCTTTGGCTTAGGCCAGACGAGACGAAACGAGACACCGCCGTCTCGGGACGAGGAAAATGCGGGGGAGTCGGCGGCCTTTTTGACCAAGCTCGCTCGGCTAGGATCCACTGCCGATCAGATCACAGTCAACCTTTTTGGGAAGCCCTCGCACAGCACCAATGACTCGCTAGTGGGTTGAAGAAGGGGATGGTTGTTGAAACAAGGTTATATGTATGGCTGTAGCTGAGCCCGAGACAAGGCGACACGGGTTTCTGTCTACGCGAGACAACAAGGGCTCTTCTATTCCCGACAATCGCCGGCTTGGATAGCAGTTTGTACCTACCCAGCAGCAGCAAAACACGCGACACAGAAACGCATTGGGCTCGTCTCATGGCGTGTCAACCCGTTTGCTGTTTAACCGCAACGTCTTACCCGCGATATGTGCCGAGGAGGGGAGATGACGGACAAACACACACACACACAGACAGCCCTGCGGCGGAACTTATCAATGAACCCCCACTTGTGATCTTCATTCCCACTCCCTCACACGCGGCCGAACAAGAGAAATTTTCGTGACAACAGCAATCACAGGGCGGAACGACGAGGGAGAGAAAACTCATCACTGCCAGGGTTCCGCTCCGGCAATCCACTTGTGGATGGGAGTGCAAGCCGGGGGGAGGCGAGGCCGGGAACAGGGGATGGATATTCAGACCAAGAGATTGCCAGCCCAAGCGGCATGGCCCGATGTTTTGGTGTTACATCCGGCTCCCTATCGCTAATTTATCCCTCTGAGGGCCAAGAAAGACAAACTGCAGCCTTGACTCACTCGCTTCTTTCTATTTGGTCGTTTCACTTCTTGGCCCTCCCTCCCAATGGTACATCGTGGCTGCGGCTCAGCTCCGAGATAATTCCCTAAAACGTCGTCGGAGGCCTTTCGGGTCCGGGCCCGGGTGGGGCCTTGCTGGGTCCGGAAACCGGAGGCACGTCTGGTCACGTCTCGTCTGGGGAAGTAATTAGAGGCGAAGATCATTTGGGTGGTCACGAATCACAATGATCCTTCTGCCTCGAGGACGCCCAGAAAGGTATCCCGAAGCAAAGCTAGGTCACGATCGAGTCTGCAACGTTGGACTTGATGCAACCCCTTCGGTAGTTGTGCCATTTGGAATCTCTGAGATGGCTGCCCGACCTCGGGACGAGCCTCTACTGATCAGTCGATCTATCGCTGTCCTCGGGGGCGGGATAAAAGAATCCCGAGATGCCTGATTGCCGACAAGGACAAGGCAGGCATCGCATCAGCCAATTCGACACTGTAATTACCCATCAGGTGATTCCCTTGCAGTGACGTCAAATAGTCGAAACTCGTGGTCTATACTCTAAATCCAGGCCTCATCCTCATCCTCATCCTCCCCCGCGGTAGGCCATAGGAACCACGCAATCACCATGCCAAACTTGAGCCCAGCAGCAGCCCACAAGGCACCCACGATGCCGATCGAGCCATGGGCGAACAGACCGCCCCACACGACGCCGAGGAGCAGCAGCAACGGCCCTGCGGCGCGCTGGTTCCTCGGCACGTTGTCGAGCGCAAACAGATCCCGATCCGAAAACAGGTCGCAGTACGCGCTCGTCAGGACGACGCTGATGAGCGCATCCTGCCTCAGCGCGCGGCTTGCGACGGCCTGTCCGCAGCTCTGAAACGCCATGAGCATGATGGGCACGAGCACGTTCCACGCGAGGTCGCCCGTGTCCGGGCCCGGCGGGTACACGCCGACGATAACGGCCGCGGCGACGGTGAGGAGCGCCTGCGCGGCGAAGGAGGCGCACAGGACCCAGCGGCGTCTCGGGGAGAAGATGCGGTGGAAGCGGGCGAAGATGAAGGAGCCGAGGCAGAAGGATGCGATGGAGAGGGCTGACTTGTAGAGGCGGGGGCCCGGGGCTGTCGTCGCGAGGCTTGCGAGGCCGAGGCCGACGTAGACGGTGTTTCCTGTTACGGTCAGCTGGGCTGTGAAGCTGTAAGTTGACGGTGTCACTGACCGGTCTGCATAGAGACGAAAGTGCCCCAGACCTGGATCGAGGCGCTGTCGAGAAGTCCCGTCACGATGTAGCACGCCAGCAGAACCGCGTCGGTCCACGAGGAGCCCAGCTTATCCGTCATGCGGTTGCGCCGAGTTCGCTTCAGAGGCCTTTGTCCCAGGAGCGGTGTCTCCTCGTCTCTCACGCCGTTGCGGCCAGCACCCTGACCTGAAAGAAGAGTCATGATGAGATGTAGATCAACACTTCCAAGCCGTAGATGTGATCTTGTTCTCTCTCTTTCCTGGTCAGTTGGCCGTACGAGCAAGTCAGCAAGAGGTTTTCTTTGCCGCCAAGTAGAAGAGGACAAGGCTTTGTTTAAGTATTAACCGCCTCGGTTTGTTCGGGGGCGATAAAGTTGGTCTGCACGGTTGAACGAGAACTCCAGACTAGCGGGCCGATGACGCCAATCGCTAAATCACTGAATTATCCACTCTCACTACTAACAAGGTAGTATTGTTACAACTCTGTCTTACTCAACCTCGTTGCGGAAATAAAAGACACGACCAATTGCTCAATGCGGGTTTTTTGCGATAACCAGGTTAATCCATGACTCGTACTTAGCCGCTCGGTAAAGCAAGGTAGTCGTGGGGGGACTTGGGGGCTTTCGGGCCTCGGTGAGCCCAATATCATGACTTCCTGGGGGTGGTTCCCGTCCACAGAATCCTATCGAATTTCTCGGTAAGCGTGTGCATGTGAAACTTTATATCTATAGATCTAAGCAAGCTGTTTTACTTTTCTTGTTAATCCTAGAACTTGTTGTACTATTAGACTGCTTTTTGCTCTGCTTGTCCCTTTGTCATTCTCTAAAGGCCAAATTGGGTACCTACTCACAAAGCATCAAGTGCGAGGGGAATGGGTTGATGTGGTAGTCTCTTTTAAGAAATGAACCTGTAGTTAGCGGCAGAGGTGAGAAAGTAGCCGGGCTATCGCTTAAAGGTGATGTGATTGAGGAAGTTCCTATCGCCAGACACACCGACTGTCAACCTTTCTCGCTTATACAGATCGCAGCGGCTTTGCATGGCGACTCAACGCTGCATCTCAACAACTACGTAGCCCCATGCAGTATTGCAATCGACAACTTTGTTTCTACAGAGACTTACGCTACGGCCTGAAAAACAGAAAACTGCTGGGTCTTGATTGAGCCAAGAAAAGACAATGGTGAGAGTCACGGTAAGTAACTTGCCAATGGTTTGAGAAGAGGCTTCCGAAATTATCAACAACGACAAGGCCTATCCATTGAGGACCTAACAAACACCATGTGTCTAGCAATCATACCTTTGTGAACTTGGCAGTTTTAACCGGGCAATTGAACCATCAATCGCCAATTCGAGACCAGTCAAAGGTTGAAGGTCTATTTTCGCAGCTCTACAGTTAGTTACCTTGCCCTTCACTTCATTGGCCGTGATCTACACCGCAACTCTCATCACGCCACCTCGATAGGACTCAGTAATGTCCAGGCTAGAAAGAAATATTAGACCATAGAGATTACGACTTTGATAGTTGGAGTTCCCAGGAATCATTCATCAAGATTCGAAACACAGAGTCGAGTCTTGGCACATAGACTGGAAATAACACGGCTTTAGCGCCGGCCATAAGCATATTTAGCAACGCTCTGATTTGCTCACCAACCCAACTATAGGAAGGCGATTCTACGAGCTTATACCGCGAAATAGGGAGATCATTCTGTTAAATTAGTATACGGAAAGGCTATCCAGCCTCCCAATCGCATCAATGCATCAATCCCTGGGATAGAACCTATGCAAGCTGCCAGACCCTAGGTCTCTCGTCTTGGCAACTCGCCAGCGGGAAAGGCGTCATCGTACCAGCTTGTCTTCAAAACATGATATTCCTCATCTGCAGCAGAAATTTATACACGGTGTCCTTTTATCCACCCTCTCATTCGCTCTTTGGCGCAGTCTCCTGTTCCTCCTTGTCCCACTTAATCAACTGCTTCGACCAGCTGCACGCACCGTGATCAGCATAACCCTCTCACCAAAAGTCAGCAACTTGCGGAAACGTACTGTCGGCTGGGATGCCACTCCCAGGACTCGGGCTTGTGCGCCCAGGTCTCCCGGTCGGCGCTGAACTTCCACACCACGGCTACGGTGCCCATCAAGACGGCGCCGGCAATCATGGTGTTGGGTCGCCAGTTGGAAGGTCGCGCGTACCAACCACCGGACGGCGACCAGACGTGCTTGGGGTAGCTATCGGAGGAGGGAGGCCACGGGTTAGATTTGCTCGGGTTTCGGGGGCTTCGGCTGAGGCATGTCGTTCGCGGTCGGGAGAGGTGACTTACGGGATTTTTCCGCCGCCGCCCTAGAATCAATTGTCAGCTCGTTGCCGTCTATCCGCATGGGGAATGCACATACCATCTTGAATTACTTATCAAAGGACGTAAAGGAAAGGATCGGGGAGCGCAATTGCGACGTTGAATTGGTTATCGTAACGCCGGTCTCGACAGGTGAGGTCCTCCCGTCAAGCCTCGCCCACCCAGGCGAGAAACGCATGGGCCGGGCCGGAAGTTAGTCCGGACATCCAACCACAACCACGCAGCTCACACGACTTGTAGCCTCGTAGCGCAGAACTTTTTCCCCGTTGAACGGAAACGAGTTGGCATCGCCCACGCCCACGCTCTCGCCCGGCACCAGCGACATATCAATTCGACGCCTCGTCTGCTCCTACAACGCCGGGATCCGGGAATTCTGGGTTAGAGGGAATCTGCCGGCTCGATGAAGCGGGTACGGCTCGATCGATGGGGCGGCCAATTGCTGCACGCCCACGGCCGCTCGGGGTCTTCGATTGCTAGACAGGCGAGGCAACCCTTCGCTTGCATCGTCAACCCACAGACGACGACGACTACTCGACGTCATGCTTCCTCCTCTGCCGCCGCCTCGCCCCAGATCGTCGACAGCATCCCCATTGACCAGGCGCCCTCCACTTCTCTCCCATCCCCTGCTCCTCAGCGCGCCGCAGGGTCCGCCAAGCTCGCAGCCCTCCACGCCCGGTTATCCCTCTCCAACAAGATCCCTCTGGAGACGCTCGCCCGCGCCCTCGTCGTCCCCTCTGCCGATCAGAACCCGAGCTTCAACAACTCCAACCTCGCCTTCCTCGGAAGCACATTCATCAACTACCATGTCCTCGAGTACCTCGTCTGCAAGTGGCCCCGCCTGCCCATGTCCCTCCTCTACGAGGCCCTGCGTGCCTACGCCGGCAAGGAGTCGCTGCACCAAATAGCCCGCCGATGGGGTGTCGAGGCCGCCGCCGCTCCCGGCGAGGAGGTCGATCCGGGTCTGCTACAGTGGAAGCCAGTGGCCTCGGGCTTGCAGACTCGATGGGGCTACGTCCGCGCTGAGGCTGCCGTCACCGAGCGGTACGAGGCCCGTCGTGGCATAAGCAGCCGTGTCGTGCTAGACGATGACTTTGGTGACACGGTGCAAAAGCCCCTCACCGGTGAGGAGGGCTACAACCATTACCAGCACGAGGCCTACAGCTCCCTTGTCCAGGCCGTCATCGGCGCCATCTACACCCACTGCGGCCGCGAGGCCACCCGCGACTTTGTAAAGTCCCACGTCCTCTCTCGACAGGTCGATGTCTCCTCCATGTTCGAGTTCAAGCTGCCCACACGCGAGCTTGCCATGCTCTGCGCCCGTGAAGGCTTCGACGCCCCCACCGCCCGCCTCGAGAGCGAGACGGGTCGTCTCTCACGAACCCCCGTCTTTGTCGTCGGTATCTACAGTGGCGCCGAGAAGCTTGGCGAGGGCTCTGGCCCCAGCCTCGACGTCGCCCGATGGAAGGCTTCAATGAACGCCCTCAAGGCCTGGTACCTATACAGCCCTAGCAACAAGGTGCGGGTGCCCAGCGACATGCTCGAGGAAGGCGCAAAGCCCTGGAAGGCCCCTCACATCGATATCGGAGAGGTCATCTAAGCCCGAGATTCCTCGCCGTGTTGGATATATATGTACTGGGGATGCGGTGGAGTTAGTGACGGTGCAAGGCGTCGGCCCTGTCTGTGGATAATGAGAGCAATTCTTCGCCCTGTTCGGGCAGTGTATAAAAATGCATAGGAGCATAAGGTCCCTAAAGGGCCAGGTTGGGACATGTCATGTAAGATACAATGTAGAACAATGACAAAACTCCTCAAGAAATGGCGAGTAAAGATCAAATATTTGCATTCACCGCCGCGTCGCTGGGTATCCATCTATTTTATTACATGCAATATCTAAACAATCTGTCCCTGAATTCAACTCCTTGAATGTTGTTTTCCCCTTTCCAACTTCAACTGAACTGGTCACCCTCTCCCAAGCGGACGCCCTCTCCTCTCCGAATAAGAGACCGGTATCTGTCCACTCGCCGGGCGTGCTCGGCCTCCTCACGAAGCTTCTTCTTCCGCTGATACACTGCGAGAATAGTGTCGCGAATCTGTTGTTTGCCCTCATCGTAGTTTGCGCGTGCCAGTTGCACAACACTGTCGATCTGATCAGGGGTATAGATGAAGTTCCAGGTGCTCAAGAAGTCGGTAGTTCCAGGGGAGATGCCAGGCACCTTGTCGTTGGAGAGGAACGGCAAGTAGACAACGGCAATCCCAGCATCGGGCTCCATAAGTTTCCACGACGTGGGCTCCGAGACGGCCTTGGATGGCGGAGGTGGTTCAGAGCTTCGCTCTTCGTTTGATCCCACCCAGATCGTGCAGTATCCCAAGTCGCCGGATTCCTGGTCGCCGGCCTCGAACTTGGTCGTGTCACCTTCAGCCATGACTGGTTTCCCTTCCTGGTGTGCTTCCTTGCGAAGCTCCTTTTGTTCTTGCTTGGCTTCTTCGAGCTTAGCATCAGCCTCGCTAGCAGACTTGGCCTGGGAATCATCAAGTTCTTGAACAACCTTCGACGTAGCCTCTCCCGGCGTGGGCCAGCCAATCCCCACTGGCCAACCCTTGATACCACGCTGACGGGCATATCCGTCCACCACAGAAAGCCAGTTGTCGGTCTTGATATCCGCCGAGGCATCAAATGCGATGAGCACGTCCACGTCCCGGCCAGGTCGGAGCAGAGGGTAGATGGGTAGGTTATTGGACATTCCAGCATCCATGAGCTGTATGTACTCGCTGTCATAAATGCTCGTGGGCGTAGTCTTGTGAAGCTTGCCATGCATCCCGTAGGCAAAGTTGGGAATCTTGGCAGGGTCAATAGGGTGCACCTTGACCAGAGCATCGTCTCGGCCAGTTATGAGTTCGTCGACAGTGCCAAATCCAGTCAAGCCCTGGACCAGAGGCTTGATCTCCCGATAATAGTGACTGAGTGTTGCACAAAAAGCGCTGCCAAAGATGCCCATCAGGAGAGGTAGTCGGATCTCTGGGAGATGGAAGCCATGCTCAGGAGGAACATCTTTACCGTCATTGAACCTACGGCCAAGAGCCCAGGTAGGGATTCCAGCGCCAAACTCTTCACAGAAGAACTCGTACGGCGTGATTTCGTACCACTGAAACCAGGCTTCGTCCTTGGCCTCCTCCTTGGCTATCTCGGCTTCAATGGGTGATTGCGCGGCAGCCGCAGGCAAGTCGGGGATCTCGTGTCGGACAGCCGTATAAATGGGCAAGGGAAGTTGTCCATATTGAACGTATTGTCGCTGGTTGGAGAGTTTGAAATCGCGGTCATTGACTCCAAGGTCTCCTTTGGGCACCAGATACCTTGCGGCTAGCAAAACTCCGTACACGTCCACCAGGCCAAAGTCAGCATTGGGATCGCCCTTGAGCTTCTCCACCATGCCACTCAAGAGGTACTTGTTGGTCGGCATTGAGGCGAGAGATTGGAAAGCCACAGGTGGGTAGGCGATGTGGGTTGAAGCGCGGGCCTTGAGATGTTCCAGGAGGTTGCTGAGACTTCCCTTGTTGAATGAAGTGAGGTTGAGTGCCTGGAGCCAGCATGAGCCGCTCACACCCGAAGTGTAGGTCACGCAGTCAAAGAGGCCATCTTCTTCTGTTGCAAGAATAGATCCTGTCCCAGCAATGAGGGCCCTCAGACCTCCTCCAGACCCGCACATGGCAATGGTTGGGACATCATCCGGATGGACCTCGTCCTCATTGAGCCCCAGATACTTTGCCAAGCCTATCCTAGCGACTCTTTTCCGCCTAGAGAGATAGGCCTTTTCTTCATCGCAGAGCTCGGGAGACACGCGAACTTCGGCAGAGTAACGTATCTCGGGATGGATCAGAGGATCGTGAGCATCCTGCCAAATCTCATCGGCCAGAGAACCCGAGGACATGGACAGCTCGCGCTGGAGCTTTCTCACATAGCCGGGTATCAACTTGGACCATTCTGGAAGGAAATAGCTCACGATCTTGTCGGAGTACGAGGAGAATTCCACATCGTTGAGGGTGCAGAAGGTCTCGAAGCTGCGTACAAACTTGGTCCAGGCTGGCTGGTCATCCTTGGAACCGGCATCATCCTTGGATTCTTTGTCCTTGGCCTCTTTGTCCTTGGTAGAGTCTTGAAGGTTCAGTTGTCGGCTGCCTCTTCCCTTGTTATCCGAAAGCTGCGCAAAGTCGTCAGAAGGGTAAAGCCACCAGATGAAAAGTCCGCCGGTGATTACTGCAACGGGCAACGTAGATCGTTGTTGGTCCTGCTTGGCATCGCGCTTGGATGAGGATGTCCAGATGTGGCGGTGTTGACGATGCAGCAGGATCGGCGCCCGCGAGATCCTCCGTCGTGGCGCGCGTGGTTGAAGTCTAGAGGTGAGCCTATTCAGACTCTTCAAGTAGCCACGAGTTTGTCTCATGGTTTCGGGAGCAGTTGATAGATAACTCTGAGCGGTTTTATCATAGTTTGACTGGGCACATGCTTTTTTCTTCTTCTTTTTCTTT
>JABEYC010000761.1:0-11942 GCA_013266195.1 Fusarium zealandicum | reverse complement strand
TTTTAGGTTATTTTAAAGGGTTTAAAGGGTAAGAAAAAGCCTAGCTTTATTTAAAGGTTGTGGTATACTAGGTGGTTGAGAAGTATTTAATTAGATAAAAATATTATAGGTTAAGGGATTTTTAGTTAACTCGCTTATCTAATTAACTCGCTTATTAACCACGTTATAGATAACTATATAATATTATTTATATATCTAGATATATACCTATAGGTCGCCTGTTTTAATTAAGGTATTAGTGATACGTTAAAGGCTACTCACGTGATTGAAATAGGCGGGGATAACCTTTATAAATTCTTATACTTTTCTTACCTCTCTAGAATTTCCCATCTTGATTTCCGTATTTACAGTCATACAAACAACACATCACCCGTTAATCAGGCCCTCATTTAGGCATGAACCTAACAAAGTCTTGAAAAGTCAGGACCCTCCACGGATAAAGAAGTCAATCGTTGATAACAAAGTCCAAGTTGGGATCAACCATGACTAAAACTACTACACACGACCTGGTATATAAGCTTACTTACTCCTAATAAACGCTCGAGGCTTATATATATTAGGAACGTAGCTGGGTTAATCAGACAAATGCATCGTTTGACGGCGAGGTACCTAAGAGATTCCATGAGCACATTGGAGAGTCAATCAGCAGGTTCGATTGCGACGCCAACTGCACGGATGTGACAATTGTACAGGATGGGAAAGTGATATTGAAGAAGAGAGGTCCAGGATGCCTCCCGAGCGTGCCCGATGATATTAATATCTTCGCGCGGAATGGAATGACGAAGGGATCTTGATAAGAATCATGTCGCGGCTGGTTTGGTAAGGGTGCGGGGAAGAGGCTGGGAGGGTAATAGCGAATATCTCGGAACTGTTGCCAGATCAGGCGGGCCTCTACCTTGTCGATAAATGACTGTGCAATGATGCAATTAGTATCGCGTTGTGCTAGCTGAGGGATCGAGGCTTATCCCCCGGGCCGAGAGCCTTCTCCTCTCAAGCAGAATTAAATGATTCCCCCTCAGATCCTGAACGAAATTGAGACATGTCTCATACAATACAGGCCGACCACGCTTGATGACTTATGTGACGATATGATCCGTCTTCTCGGCGCAGCTCTTGTTCGATCGTCATTATCCAGGCTCGCAAACCGACATGTATGTATGCCCAACCGCTTCCCCGCATCCCTCTAGGCCTTGTTCTCGCCGTGTGAAGGGGGCGCCATTATGGGTTCTCTATTTGCCGCAAAGCCATAGACGACTATTGATGAAGATAGGAGTAGCTTTATAGCGAACCGGGTACGGACTTGGGGTCGGCGGGTAGAGGCTGGCTTTTGGTCTGCTTGCTCGGTGCCGTGCAGCCTGAGGGAGAGCTGAAGAGGTTTGGTCATGATGGCGACGGGAGGAACGGGAAGAAGAGAACAACAAGGGAGGGCGAGGTCGAAGCTGGCTGGTGCAATCGCCACAGAGCATCAAAAGATGAACCTGATTAGCTGCTAGGGCAGACAACATAAGAGATCCAACGGGGAGACAGGAAATCTTCCCTTGAGCTACGATTACCTCCCGTCCTCCCGCGTCCGTCGGCTCTTGATGCTGCAGCCCCATCTTGCGCCTTCAGTCTCAACTGCCTCGCACGCCAATCCCTCTTTTCGGACAAGAGGGAGCGGCTCTCATTTCACCAAGACTATGGGTACACGGCGTAAGGCGCGGCACTCGGCGATTGGAGGTGAGGGCCCGCTCGTCTGCGTCTCAACTGAGCTCAGCGGGGAGTCGCCATAGTTTTAGGGCACTTGAAGCGCCGAGGCAGCTAAAAGATCTAGACAATATAAGCTGTGGACTTCACCTCTAAGTTTACCTTGGATTCGAGCTAGAACTCGCTACGTTTTAGCAGGCTATATATGACCTTGACTAGTTCTTGGCGCCCCAGGTATCTTCTCCGCGGATGTTTCCGTTTCTTGTTGAGATCGTGAAGCTGCCCGAGTAGTGGATGATTTGCTCTTAATTGTCTCTCTTTGAAAGGTGCCTCTCTGCCTTGCGTAATAAGGACGTCGAAAAGCCCTATTACCTGGCTTCGTTTGTAGCCTATATATATCAAGACATTCATGTCTTTGTCCCATATACGAGCTAGGGCGCGTATTATGATGCTCCCGAATGTTTAGAGTATATTTTCTTTATCTAGTTCTTTACTCCTAGAGGACCTACTTTAGCCTCTATAAGTTTTGTATCTCTAAGTGGTGCCGGCGTAGGCTAAGTGGTTCTCGTACTATACCTAGACTCTATCCTAGTCTACTTTAACAGGGACAGCGTTGAGGTAGCTATTGACGTGACTGCGGACAATACGACGGACATAATTACCGTTAGTCTATTCGTCAAGGAGCGTAATTCCACAGTTCGCACTTGAACGCGGTGTAGTGGTGTAAGGCTGCCGCTCCTCGCCGATAGTGAAGTTGCGGAGATGCTCGTGGTTTTCTTGATCAGGCTAGTCCCGGAGCTTCCTTGGCGACTTTGTAGACCCTTGGTTACTTTTCTGCTACTCAATGGCCTCTGTGCTACTCATACGGCGGCCGTTGACTATATATCACGCCCTCTCCTGCGTCTGACTGCCGTCAACGGTTTGCCCGAGCTGTTGTACCGTGTTTCACCCTTGATGCGCAAGCTCTGGATGGCACCGACGTTAGGTAGTTAAACTTCTTGTCCTTTCCGGCTGTGCCCCTTAGTTAAGAGATCTAGTCCGGCGATGCCGATTTTACTGTATGTTTGAGCGGGCTCTGGAGATCTAGCTCTATACTGTAGAAGTAGTTAATGGTGAAGCCTATGAGAGCTTGTTGAAATGAATCTGGCTTGAACCTCGTCGCTAGTGTTTTTCCTGTGAGGTAAGGGACTTGACTTATACTACCTTGAACAGCCGCCATGTCTCAGTTTCTCACGGCCGGTCAAGAAGGCCAAGAACTTACCGTTGATGTCCTCGTGCACCTGATGGTTGCCGATGGCGATGTTCCAACATATTCTCCTTCACTGCAGTTGGTCGCAGAACTGGGTGTCGTTAGGAAGATGACAAAGTCTGAGCATTGGTAACAGATAGCAACATAGAAACACTAGTGAATGAAGGTGAGTATTCCCTCGATACGCAGCCATTCTAATGGCTACCTCCCACGTGACTCGTTTTGTAAACCGGCCGGTGCACGCGAGCTGCTCGTCCACGGAAAGATCAAATTTAGCGACCATTTCGCAGTACAGGAGCAAGTCGAGGTCCGCCAGTGACTCAAAGGCAGCGACTGACCTGGGCACAACCTTGAGTTTGCTCGTATACGGGTAGATCTTGTGGTAGATTACTGCGGGCTCTAGAGTCGGCTCCACGGGGTCACCCAACATGGATAGTTAGTCGAGGAACGCGTAGGCTTGAAACGGGCTGCTCCCCCTTTCTTCGGGGTAGGGCAGGGTGAAACTTGAACTCGCTGTTGCTATGATCTCTTACTTATGCCCCTGGGCCTAGCAGCCGATCAGGCCTGCATGTCGATGCCGAAGTTGGACTACACATCAAACAGCTAACGCGGGACCTCTGGATACTTCATAGCATCCGCGTGAAGCTAAAGTACTAGTCTATGTGCGTTTCCTCTATCAAAGAGGATTTTGCTGTCACAATTTCAAAGAACACGGTTCCTTTTCATATCTTTGATATCATATCCTGATGAGCCCATCCTGTTAACTTGACTAGCTTTATTGCCATGCCGTGCTGCGGACCGGTTTTATCACATAGTCCCGGCGAAGTGAGCATTTACTTTAGTAAGTGCGTTGACAGCAATAACCTACATGTTAATCTGAATCTCGGTCTTTCAGTCTTTTAGCCCGAGTACCTCCAATTTTATTTCCGTTGTGTTCTAGGGTAGGCCTGTTTGAGCGGGTGAGCGGCTGCCGCTGATGCCTGAGGCACAAGTGTCGGGTGATTGCTGCGCCAATGAGGGATCCCAAAGCGAGAAGCTAACCAAAACAACCACATAATTCAACCATCGCGCGCCAGACTTCAACGTCTAGCATGAGAGAACAGACCATGCCATATCCCGATATTCGCGCATGGATCCAAGATCTGCCCGATCTAGATGATTCTTCCCTATCGTAACTGAAACGGCCGAGTAAACGCAAAGCTCTCTAGGTGCCGAGTCCTCTAGGAACCATAAACATAGATTAAACGCCGCTAAATCGCAAACAACTACGCCTCGACCCGAGCGATCTAGAAAAGTTACCTAATACAAATCGCGATAATAAAACGGCTCCAAAGCATAGCCCGTCTAAAAGGTCTTCCATCTCGGGCTCCAGTGGTTCATTATATCACTCGCAATCGTCATCGCCATTGAAGCAGCAAATCATAAGCCTTCGCATCGACGACACAGGCGTCGACATACGTGAGCTCGAGGTTGAGAATCCTCCCAATCCCGAAGCTGGCCATCTTTTGGCGATATTGAACGATATTGGGAGTGGCCTTGAGTTCCTTCCCGACACCCTGCGTGACGACATCATAGGAAGCCCCATGTTACAAGGCCAAGAGACAAGCTCTTGGAGATTTTCTTTCAAAGGCGCCGACCAGTTTGATAATCTTCCAGGCCGTATACCATCGCCGCAAGAAGTGGAGTTGATATACGAGCCGGCCAAGGACTGTCGCGAACTCGGACACGAAGAAGCGGGCTGGAACGCCGAGGTATACGGCCGCCTTTTAGAAGCGATATTCAGAGAGCCTGGGAAAACCAGAGGAGACCTCTTTAACTTTACACTATCGCAAGTTCTGTTGATCACTAGAGTAGACCGACCGCTGATATGTTACAGAACCACGGCTCGGCCGCACAAGAGATGGCTTCCCAGATCTACTAGTTCTAAGATAGTTAACTTTTATATCTATGCCAATATACCCAGAGAAGCGCCAGAAACCATATATGCTCTAAAGTTACTTTACAAAAAGACACCCACGACGTCGGTTAACTACACTAACACTGAGAGGCTACAGCTACGCCCCATTGTACTGAGCATTGAGACCAAGGGCCTAGGCCCGGCACTAAACATAGCCGAAATCTAGATGGGGGTTTGGTACGCGGCGCAGTGGGGTTTCCTCCGCTCAGCAGTTCTCTCTTCGCTTGGGGACATGGAAAATCAAGAAGAGCACGCCGACAGGGCCTTGGCCCGGCTGCCGTTCATCCCGGGGGCTATTGTCCAAGGGCATCGGTGGCTGTTTGTATTGTCAACGCGCTAGGCTCCAAGACGACTTTCTGGGTAGATCGTCAGTTTGGTAGCACCTGGAGCTACAAGGAGATATACCAGACCGTGGCTGGCCTCAGGTATCTTACCATGTGGATAAACAATATCTACTTGCCGTGGTTCAGATGCTATATCCTAGAAAGGGACATAACTATAAGCGATGGGGGATAACCGATCTATAACTATCTAGCTTGATTAAAGACTAACCCGTTGGTTATCCTGCTTCCTGGCTCTAAGAGACAGTCAAGGTAATTAAAGGTTAGATAGATACAGCTTCTAGGGGGAAGGGGACAGAGGTATATACATACTCTCCGACAAGGGGCTGATAATATCCGAGACTTAGTATCTATACAACTTTAGATCACCAATCTTATTTAGTAAGAACGATATAATAAGCTCAATTCTAATTAATACTAATTAAATACTTCCTAAATACTCTTATTACATAGATTTGAAGTAGAAGAATTTATACAGAGAGGCCCGTTCTTATCTTTGGTTTCATTATTAAAACAGCCATCACCGCCACACATCATATCAGCCAACGGTTCCCCATATTAACTTGTATATAATAACTACTGGCATCATCGATAGCAACTATGAAGATTAACCTCCTTGTTAGCCAGGCGTATTTAATACTTGAGCTTATATGAGCTCAACTATACCTACACTGCGATATAGAATACCCTCTTTTCGCTCTAACCCGGGATATACTGAAAGGTAGAGTCCCTCGACTATATTTCCTAGAGGTAGGTCTAAATGATGTAACACTTCTTGGTCTTGTTATCTGTGGTGAGATTGTGTTCAAGGAGTTGCTACGTCGTTCTCCTATAAGACGTTTACCTAGTTAGTGCCATTAGCAACAAAACCAGTGTATCTATAGAGAACCAAATATTCAGCTATAGTGTCTGAATAATATCATTGCTTTATAGTATTATAATTCTCTAGAACTTATTTATCATATATGCTGCATTTATTTCTATTTAATAATTTATTTCTAGTACTAGGAGTGAGAATCCGATGGGAGGTAGCTTTTCGCTGGTAGCCGAGGCTTATACGAACTGTCCACGTGATCACCCTAGTAACCAGGGCATGATGTCAACAAAACAAAAACGTTGGAAAGCCGTAATCGAGAGATAGGCATTGTTGAGCTACTATCCACGCATCTTGCAATCACCCTGGCCAAGAACCTCGCACTTCGTGTTCCATTTCTCATGAGTAATACGCATTTTATCGATAATTGGCTTGACGCCATTCCACAAGAGGTGCCCGTGAATTTTCTGCAACTGGACATGAACGGGATTGGTATTCTCCCTCCAGACGTGCACGAGCTGTATCGAAGATTGCAGGACATTGATGACAAGGAAGCTTTTATTCCGTGGGAGGTTAGCGAGGACATTAAGTCGTTGATTCCTGATCGAGTCGGACCTCGCTGGTTCTTCCATCGTGACGACACGTCCACACGGAAAGCAGAGGGCAATCGGACCGCGTCTCTAGACACTCACGGCCTAACGTCCCCAGCCAAAGAGCTCCAGTTACTAAGCCAAATCGAGTCCAATACAAAACAATACAATCTCTCCAACTGCTCCACGTCGTCGTGGAATATGCATGTGCATATGCCCATCATGAAGCATGCCCTTGAAGATCATGGTACGATACGTGTCGAGCCATCTACATCGGCCAAGATTGCGGCCCCTTTTGTACCAGCCACCAGCGGACGAGGGACTATTGTTAAGAGTAAGATGATCGACTTTACTCTACTCTTTTGGCTTAATAAGGGTAGTCTACGGTCTATACCTCATGACCCTGCCCCGGAGGATGATGCTCGACTGATGGCTGGCATCGCCAAGAAAGTCCGGGCTCAACCTCGTGATCATCAGATGGTCAATCATTCAACATACTCACCGTTGCAGTTTGCTCCTATCGCATGCAACATCGAGACCAAGACGCCAACCTCGGTCAACCTTGGAAAGCTTCAGCTATCGGTATGGACGGCTGCGTGGTTTCAGCGTATTGCCGAGATGTTCCCGGATACAACTATCCTAACAGTCCCTCTCATTCATATTGTAGGACACTCTTGGCACATCTCCTTTACATCTTTTCACAGAGACCGTATTGAGATTGCTAAGGAGCTCCCTATTGGGGACAGCCGAACCCTTTTGGGTCTATATCAACTCGTCGCTTGTCTAAGGAGGCTTGGAGATTGGATCGAAACAGACTATGGAAAATGGGCAGAGCAAATGTTCCTGGGAGATATATGAAACGAAATGGAAGTTGTTTAATATTACTGACCAGTCTCGCGGTTCAGGCGGACTCAGTATTCAAGGCAGATAGTTCCCTTTATCCTCAATGTCTATTATGGATTTTCTAGGATACCGCCTATAGTCATTCTGTTCCTACAAGAGCCGCGTTGTGTGAAAGTAATACTCCCCATATTCCAGACGACCGCCATACAAGTACTGACTTGCTCATGTCTCACTCGGCGTTGTAGGCTACTGTAGCGCGCTCGGTCAACACCTGGAATCTTGGGAACCAAAGTTTTACGAGAACGCAAGCTAGTAGCTAGCTGAAAATATTGAATTCCTAGTGCACCCGAATTAGACTAGACTGGCCCTATTTCCGTTCTCTTCTTACGAGCTTCGCACTTATGAGCAACGCCCAACTTGGTAAGGCGCTCGATGCGCGCTTTGTACTCATGTATTGAACCTTTATGCTCGTAACCAATGCTCCCAAGGATGTTTTTAAATAATCTCCTTATATACCTTATGGATTATACCACTCTCAAGAGGACTTCCGCCCTAAAGGGTTAACGGATCACGCTCTACGAAGAGTCTGGCCCTAGAAAGGGCAACTCTAATAAAATCTACCCTTATGGGATTGATTTGTTTTATAAGCCTTTTGATCTAATGATTTCGCTCTTGGGAGCTCACTCTTGATGACCTTTGTAGCGATAGCTGTGGGTTCTGTCATTCTGTATCCGCTCTTTACGAGCTAGCTCTTAGTAGTTCCCCGTTGATGAGTTCCCTCATAAGGAGTCCACTCTTAAGGAGTCTATTCTCTATGAAATCATACTTTAGTGGTCGACTATTAACGAGCTCGCTATCAATGAGCTCGCTCTTTAATCAGTCCATTCTTGATGGGTTCGCTCTTGATGAGCCTATTCTGACGAGTATAAACCAACTCTAAGTAACCTCTGGTGAGCGTTCTCTCAACTCTTACGAGTATAACTATTATAGGTCCAGCCCCTAATAGGCACTTAGCTTTAACAGACCCGATTCTCAAGTTTATTTTACTCTTGGTCAAATTGCCCCTGTAAGCATAATCTCTCTGAGAAACGCCGTAAATAACTATTGCATACTCACTAACTGTTTCACAGACCGACCGTACCAGTTACCATATCTCAAAAAGTCAAGCAAAGGAAACCAAGTATATCACTGCATCTTTCAACCCTATCTAAGGCCTTACCGCATACTAACCTCTTCAAACTCGGCGTACCCTACACTGTATAACGCACTTTCAGTATTAATACAAGTACAAGTATAGACCGCTCGAGTTTCTTTATTATTCTAAGATCTAGAGTCTGCCTAGATCTTCTCTAACTAGAACAGGCATTAACGAAGAAGAAGTAAGTTCCCAAGGTCCTTCGAAAGCCTTATCTCGTTACAATTTGACTTGTCGTTTTGCTATCATGCATCGATCCATTTACTCAACCTGACCAAGACGGGGCTCTTAACTTAGTTAGCAGAACCCACCTCCTCTCACGCCACGACGCACTCAGCGGAGGGAGAACAACAACAACATCGACGACGAGTACGATAATGAGCACGATAACAACGAACACAATCTCATAGATACCAACGAAAACTACACGCCTCCGCCTCATTCTCCTCACAGCCGCTCCCTCCCGAGAACTCCCTCCTAACGCCAATAACAAAGAAGCATTAGCTATTCCCCTTCATCGCCAGCCGAAATCTACCTCGTGTACCAGATATGACAGAATACCGGCATCAGGTCCTCGGTCTAGACAAACCCTCACGATAATCCTATCCCCTTCAAGCTCTACTTCTCTCGAGACATACTTCACGAGCGAGACTACACCAATAACGATCTCGATGAGGCCGCCTTGAACACTCCTTGCTCTCGTATTTAACTCTACTCTCCCCTCGCTATCTCGATTACGCATACTTCTAAGCGTCATCGCATCGATAATCCTGATAATGAGCCTGCCACGGAGCGACGCCATGTGAACTCGTCGTGCGTACCTCTGAGCCTCAACCCTGGTTCCGCGCCCGCAAGGCATCGACAGAGACGGGAGACTCAGGACCATATTCTCAACTCCAATCAACGCCCTCGGACCGCTCCTATGCCTCTAAGATATAGCTCATCCCCGCCGCAACCCAAAGAGATCCTTGCAAATACATATATTATTAACCTCGGTCTTGTGCAGGCGTACCAAGCGTCTAGACAGACAAGGGTCGACGAGCAACAATAACAACCCTAGCCTATGCTCGCTATTGAGGGTCAGTTACATCGAGACATTCGCGATAAGGACGTTCATGTAGCCCGATATCCCATACGCGTCGTCGTCCAAAGCACAGCTATTACTTCTATAGTAAGCATACACCTTCTCGTTAGCCTCTACCTCATCATCCTTATCATAATCCCTCTACTTACCTCGGGAATCGACACGCTCTTTACTTCGAGCTCCCAGCTCGCGTAGATACCCGACTCGTCTCTACAACCCGTATATTGGTTCTAGAAAGCAGCCGATATCGAAATTACTACCTTAACTATCTCCCGCATTGTCTTCTTTAGCAAAGTGTTACAAGAAGAGCCGCTCTGGCGATGTTATCCAGGCCTTCGCCCCGACGACGGCCTTTTCTATGATAGCTCGACCGTTGCCGATACCGTTTTGATGCCTGGGCTTAACCCCGAGTCTCTTCTGTATCTCTATTATAAACCGTGGGAGATAGCGTGCAACGGGATATACGTGCTAGAAGACTACTTTCTCCAGGACCTCGAACGAGTTATTACTTCCACCGTGGCTGACTTCCAAGAAATCGCAAACCGCGGCACTCTTTCGTTTCGTTTCACTCAAGAGTCTAGCACACAGTTCCGCTAGTCGACATCGGGCAAACGTTTCCTACCTCTGCACTCCTCCCTTCCGATACTGCCGCTCCATCCCTTCCGATATAGATATGCCAGGGTCTACGTTCCCTGGCCTGCTACCCATGAATGATGCCAACGATCCAAGCCCGTCATCTACAGCTCGGCCCGCCGATGTCTAGGGCATCTACAGCCTCAATCCACCGCTAGCCAAGCTCTATTATAATACTACTGAGTCTCTCGCCATTATTAAGGCTCTATATTTCTACCTCTATAACTAGCTCGTGAATAGTCTCTCTGCTCTATCCAAGGGTCGCACTACGCTCTACCTGCTGCGTTTACCGCTTCTACTCGAGAAGTAGCGCATAGGAAATAGCACCTGGGGTTTCGACTAGGAGAGGCTTGATTATATGTTTCCTCGGATACGTATCGATCTTGCGAGTGCCACCTCTACTTGCAAAAGGTCTCAACGATATACCCCCCGGGATTCTGCCTAAGTATCTGGCGCGGGTATTCGAGGCACGCTATTCTAGGACCTTATCTTAGACTATGCGCCAGTCTGCTTCAGCTACTTGTGAGCCCATCCCCATCTTCTTTCCATCTCTTACGCTCTATTCCCTCTGACCTCTAACAATAGCATCGTATTTATCCCCGACCGGTACTATAAAGCCCTGACGTCCACTCCGACCCCAAACGCCATCTCACTAGTCCCGTTCCTAGAGCTACAACAGAACATTATACAACTCTTAGACATCCTCGATGCTACTCCTAGCTATTACCTCGACGCGGAGGAACATGGCCGACCTTAACAAGCGCGTTGAACAAGTCCTTTCGGCTGTACATGTCCAAGGCTACGACTGGTCTGGCACGAGGGTCTCTGTTGCACGTCTGCAAGACGCAGCGCCCTTCCTACATGATATAGCCACGCTACGTATCTGCGAGATAAGCCGGCGTACCCAGCGGGGTGCAACCATCCTCAACTCGATAGAGCAGCGCAAAGCTCTACTCCGCAACAGGATCGGGCCTCCTATCGCTGTCCGGCGCAGCGGCATATAGCCCACCCTCCTGCACTTCCCTTTGATCGATAACACGATGTCTGCGTGGGAGACGACGTACGAAGGGATCAGGGGCGAAGCCTCGGCTCTCGAGGAGGCACATGCCGCTCGCCGCTCCGCCTTCAACCAGCGGTGCAAGGAGCAACAGTGAAATGATGCGGTATCCGAGGACCTTCCGGTGGTATGGACGAGGTGGGAGATGGGGGACGAAAGGAGAGATCCGCTTGGTGTAGAGGCGTTGTGCTGGGACTGGGGATTGAAGAAGATAAAGGGGGGGGTTAGTGATATAACGACTAAGCATCACTAGGAGCCAAGCTTATATCTCTAAAGCAAGGCTACGGGTTCGATTCCCGCGACCCTTAACCCGCTACGCGAGAAATTAACATGATCTCTCGTCTATATATATATATATATACCCAAGGAATATAGTATTAGAGATAGAGGTATTAGTAGCGGTCTAGATCTCTAAGATTAGGAGAATAGTTTTTATAGGGCTATAAAGAAAAAGGGTTTTTAATTTATTTATTAGTTTTCTCTTAGATTAGTC
>JABEYC010000760.1:0-16109 GCA_013266195.1 Fusarium zealandicum | reverse complement strand
GGAGATGTGGAAAGTGGAAAGTGGCCAGGGCGAGGGGGCGGCAGGTGCAACGAGTGGAGGAGGGCTCGGTACAGGAAACGGAGAAGGTACCAGGAGGAGGGCCTGATTGGAGGGAGTGCTTCCACACTGGACAGAGGATCTCCAAGTACCGTCTGCTTCAGCAAAGGTATTGGATACTTTGGAGCTCTCCAAGAGCTTCCCTTTTCCAGGTTGTGGTGGGTTCTTGCCCGCCTGGTTGGCGGCCCCGGCACACCTGAGGCTGCTTCTTGCTGGGGCAGTTCCTTCCAGAGCCCGTAATATTGAAGTGATGCCCACGTACCTAGAGATGGCGGCGGAAGGAAGTTTGAGATGGAGAGTTGTTGATGCTGAGCCGCAAGTCTTGGGAGGAGGCAACCTGTAATCTGTTGAGGATATCTGGGGCTTTCAAGTAGGCGCGATTTGAACCTCGAGATTTGATGCTTCTCTTGATTTTGTGCCAGTTCATGTACGCATTAGGGCCTGGCATGCGGGTGTGCGGACCACCTTGCGCATGCATGTGCGTCACTGCCTATGATAGATTACATATGTATCGGTGAAGTCAACTTGACTGGAGAAGATGCGTTCAAAGTGTTGCTCCACTGATTCACTGATCTAGAGTTGGTATCCATACCTGGGCTTGCTGCACTATGTATGAGGCTGCCCGGTGTGTCTACGCTTGAGCAATATGCTCTCTCTACGTAGTTGGATAAACAGAAAGATTCTAAAAGCACATTTCCGCCATTATCAGTCTGTTGTTCACAAAGGGCCAACTGATCCGTGAACAGTGGGGTGCCGTTTACTAGACTAGATTGGCCGCCGTCGCATCGGCGTGTGTCATCGGCTGCCAGCGATCACAACGTTCGACATTAATAACAGAACGGGTGTCATCTGGCGACATGTTTATTTGTTGACTTGGACGGACGGGGCTGAGAATATTGCCTGCCTGTTTGCCAAAGCGGAACTCAATCTTGGCCATGCTCATGCATCGGAAGAGCCGTGTTTATTTACTCTAATATGGATAGAGTCAATCTCCGTTTGGCCTGGGGGTCCCAATCTGGCAACTCGTGCATTGCTTGTTTGAAGCCAAAGATAATACGGGTCAACGTCGACATATGATGCTAAATTGCATGATGTTCTATCTGCTATAGTCTCCCTGGCCGGCTGCCTGAACGGCCGAAATTGCTTCTTATCCCGGACAGTCTCACGGGCTGCTTATTGAAGCTCCGCGTCTCTGAGCGGCCGGCCCCTGACAAGACCGGGAGCCATCACCCAGTCTCCCCGACCCCGACTGGTGATGAAAAGGGGCTTGCAGTTGACCAGGGCCTCATCGACGAGAGCTGGCTCCCACCAATAAATAAACGAGATGAAACTATTCGTGCACGCCCATGCCCGGCAGCTCGGAGCTAGCATTGCCAGATCCCGGGAAGCCAAGTTCTATGCTCCACAGCGAGGCCTTCTAGAACTCTCCCCGTTGTCAGTGCATTTTGGTCCCGGGCGTCCTCTTTGGCGTCCCCTGTGGCTTGCATCTCCGGCCCCCGGTCAACCAGATTGATGGAACGTGGACGGCTCGGCTCTCTGTGGCGCCGGGAATTTGGGAGCCAGGAGATGATGCATCCGCGTGTCAACTGAAAACGAGGTTCTCGTAAAGAACGGAACAGAGAATAGAGAAATACAAAGCACATGGCTTCACTCTATTACCCTTGGTAGTTAGAATTCGCTAGCCCACGCTTCATTTCTACGACTCTACTCGGTACTCGATCTGTCAATGCTGTATATTTCATGACCATTTGTCTCTGATTAAGCTCAAGTCATGATGCTGCTCTCCTTCATGCAAGTATCATCAAGAAATGGCTGATTCATCACCGTCCCCAAAGATAGATTGATAAGATCCCAAACGGCGCAGATTCTTTTTCCCTGTGCCCCGCCATCGGACATCCACTAATCGGCGCTAACCAACAACCTCTCACATCATGAAGACTGCGAAAGCGGACCCCTGCTAAACTTCCCCATACATACCTTGGCTCTCTCTCTCTCTCTCTCTTTCGATAGCCCGCCCAGCCTGATACCTATCGTCAAGCAACGCAGCCATGGACGTTCATGATAGGACCGTGCTCGTCCTCTACGGATCCGAGACGGGAAACGCCCAGGACATGGCCGAAGAGCTCGGACGAGTATGTCAAAGGCTCCACTTCAAGAGCCGTGTTGAAGAGCTGGATGCGATAGATCTGGTAGGTCAACTCTGCCCGCGCTATGCTGTAGCCCGCCGTATGCATCCTGGTTCGCTGACAGACTTGATCCAGAATGACCTGCTGCAGCCAATGTTGGTCATCTTTGTCCTATCCACCACCGGCCAGGGGGATATGCCTCACAACTCTCTCCTCTTCTGGAAGAGACTGCTGCGGAAGAGACTCCCTCCAGGGTGTCTAGCGGCTGTCAGTTACACTACTTTTGGTCTCGGGGACAGCACCTATATCAAGTCCGTTATCAGAGTTTGCTCTTTGCTGTTGAAGTTGACTTATACGTCTCAGGTTTAACTGGGCAGCCCGCAAGCTGAACAGACGCCTGGACCAGCTCGGCGCCTCCACCTTTATTGATGGCTTTGAGGCTGACGAGCAGTTTCCTGATGGGTGAGTCGGCAGGAAGAGATGATGATATTCGTTGTTCTAATAATACCCAAGCATCGATGGCAGCTTTGTGCGCTGGGCTGATCGCCTTTACGACCACCTCCTCGAGCAACATCCTCCGCCCTCTGGACTGCAGCCTATCCCCGACGATGTCATTCTGCCACCAAAATGGTCTCTGAAGAGTGCTCTAGACAACAGCCCGTCCATCAACGGCTATGCTGCTCCCGCACTCTCGGGTCCGCCCCCTGCCTCACTCCTCCCTATTCCTCAGGCCTGGACTGCCACCCTAGCCGGGAATACCAGGCTCACGCCGGAAGATCACTGGCAGGATGTCCGTCTCGTGTCGTTCGATATCCCCAGTCAGGATGGAGCCAGACTTCGGTGTAATCCAGGAGACTGCCTCACCATTTACCCCAAAAACTTCCCCGAGGACGCCCAAAAGCTCATCACGCTCATGTCCTGGGATGACATTGCCGACAAGCCCCTCGACCTGTCGGCCTGTGACTCTCTCCCGCAGAGCCTCTATATCGACCCGAAATGCACCCTGCGGGATATTCTCCTGAATGGTATCGACTTCACCGCCATCCCTCGAAGATCCTTTCTCAAAAATATGTCCTACTTCTCAACCAATCCCGATCACAAGGAGCGTCTGCTCGAATTCACAAAAACCGAGTACCTTGATGAGTACTTTGACTACGCTACGCGGCCAAGACGGTCCATTCTCGAAGTTCTGGAGGAGTTCACCTCGGTCAAGCTCCCTGCTGAGCGCGTCCTTGACATCTTCCCCATAATCCGCGGCCGGGATTTCAGCATCGCCAACGGTGGTGTTAAACTAAACCATCCCACAGACGACAACATGACCCGCATCGAGCTCCTCGTCGCCCTTGTCAAATACCGTACCATCCTCCGCAAACCCCGTCAGGGCCTCTGCTCCCGCTACCTGGACAACCTGCCCCTCGCTTCTTCTCTCACCGTCACCCACAAGCCCGTACTCTCCCCCATACACGGCCCGCAGAACGCCCAGCGGCCCCTCGTCGCCATCGCCACCGGTACCGGCCTTGCGCCCATCCGAGCTCTCGTCCATGAGCGCCTCACGCACCCCTCGCCCGCGCCCATGCAGCTCTTCTTCGGCAACCGCAACCGTGATGCCGACTACTTCTTCCATGACGAGTGGGATGCCGCTGTGCGTGACGGGATTCTGGACGTCTTCCTCGCCTTCTCGCGAGACCAGCGCACCAAGATCTACGTCCAGGATCGACTGCGTGAGGAAGCGAGGCGTCTCGAGGGGCCGATCCTTCACAATGGAATATTCTGCGTCTGCGGCGGCTCGACCAAGATGGCGGACGCCGCGAAGAGGGCCGTGTTTGACCCCTTTTCCGAGGACGTGGAAACCGCCGAGGAACGGAAGAAAGTGCTGGCCTCGTTAACGTGGTGGCAGGAGATTTGGTAAAACATGGCAACGTATAACGATATAGACGATTAGACATATCTTCCTTGCAGTATAGAGATGGTGTTGTTGGATAAACCCCAAACGCTACATGAATAATCAAATACGTATGATATAATTGTGTGTCATATACTTTAAGTGCTGACGACAAAATGTCTGTTGCTGAACCGCTATTCGTGAACATAGTAAATAGAAACACGCTCGCCTATCCATAAAAATTAGGAT
Source organism: Fusarium zealandicum (assembly GCA_013266195.1). Classification (NCBI taxonomy): domain Eukaryota; kingdom Fungi; phylum Ascomycota; class Sordariomycetes; order Hypocreales; family Nectriaceae; genus Fusarium; species Fusarium zealandicum. Next base: position 11,795 of record JABEYC010000760.1, on the reverse strand, counting down.
GAGCCCCCAGAGTCATTGCTCCAAATGAAACCTTTCGCTTCCAGTACCACAAGCTTGACAAGTCCAGAACACCCTAGTCCAAATCCGAGTCTATATACTCGTCCAGTCCAATGCCATCCCTACGCTGTAAATCAAGCCCAAAATACCAAGTAAGCTCCTCGAATCCCCTCCAAGAACGTCCTTTTCCAACAAAAAAAAACATAGTAAAAGTCGAGCGCATCCGGCCTCTCTCCGTGATCATGGAGATCACCGCTCCTCCTCCCAGCTGTATCGTTGCTCGGCGAGCTGGGGTACGTGGACCAGCTCCATGCTTGCGTCGATGCGCTCCTGGCTGTGTGGTGTACCTGGCTCAGCCGCCGGGCGTGTACTTTGCAAATCAGCGAATGAACCATGTATCACCAGGTTCATCTGCTCGTTCATATTTCCCGCCTTCCACTCTTCCTCTTCCACGGTAAAGTTGCTGCCCAGACTGTCCAGTGTGCCTCTGCGTTGGCCATCATGGAGTTCCTTAGTTGTTGTATCATCCTCGCCACCTTGATTTATCGCAAGTCGTGGCGGTTCGTGGCGGGAGAATCGAACATTTTCTGGCAGCGGTCCCAGGAATACAATGTTTGACGAATCGATTGGTGTTCTTTGCACTATTCGAGGTTGCGGGGTACTTGGCAAAGAATCCGATGCCGAGGAGGGCTCCCTGTTGAAATGCCCCATCGCCGTGGAGTCGTTGGTCTGGCTGTCTGAAGATGGCGCGATGGGTGAGATTAGCGACAGACTGCTTCCATCGTTGGTCGGTGAAACAGGAACATTGACGGCCATGATAGGGCCGTTTGCGTCAAAACCGGGAGTCATTGGTGATGGCAGGGGCGCTGAGATCAAGTTGGAACCCCCTTCGGACGGTGATGTCGTGGAGGGAGTTGGTGAGAGTTGCAAGGTACGCGGCTGGCCGGTCGCTGGATTCGGTTCGTATATTGCCTTCTCTGGAGGCAGCAGGGCCCCATCGGTAGCAGGGGTATATGCTGGGGCTGGTCCTTGAAGTTGTTTCTCTAGCTTGAGCCTCGCCGCCTCATAAGCGCTCATGTTCTGGGAGCTGTCGGTCCCAAACTCTGTGTCTCCATTCCACGACGAGGTTTCCTCGCCATCGAGTTCTGCGGGTGGTATCGGAGCCGGTAATTCGTAAATCTGTGTGTTGGGCGCTTCAGATATCTCTTCGCTCTTTCTGGAGCTCTTTGTGCTTTGCGACCACGCCGAGTTTCCTCTCCGTGTGATTTTTGAGATCAATTGCATCAGCGGTGATCTTGGGGAGGGAATCTCGGTCTTGGAATCTGATTGTCTGTCATCATCCGTCAATGAGCCGGTGCTTTTAGCAGAGTTCTTTCGCTTCCGCCTATAGCACAGCCATCCAAGGAAGAACACCACGCAGGCCACGCCAACTCCCACGCCAACTCCGATTCTCATAACCTGCGTCTGGGAAAGGCCTCCGTGGGAAACAGTAGAGGGGCCTGGATAGGGACTGTTGTCAGGCTGATCGTTGGGGGTCAGGTCGGTATCGTCAGATAGGTTGTCGGGGAAAAGAGCCTGGTGTATCGAAAAGACGCCCTGATCGTATTTGGTGACGAGATATGATTCTTGTAGAAATGATCTGCCCAAGATGTATGTGCTGCTGTTGTGTGCCTTACGAAGCATCAAATAAGGTACTGCAGGGTCGCCGTATCTGACGGTTTCCTGCATGAAAGGATACTGTAACAGGCTAACAAAGGCCCTCAATGGCACCGTTATGTTGACAACGCCGGAGACAGCATAGGGGTCACCGAAATTGTCGTTATTGTCAAAGCTGGAAAGCACAAACGTAAACGAGAAGGTGTCTTGCTTTGAATAAGCGCGGTATTGGTCGTTGGTGATGGTGTAGAGATCAAAGGTACTGTTGTATGTCAAGTTAAGCGCTTCAGCAAACTTGTCGCAAACCTCATCTGGCAGCCACAGATAAGGGGTGGTGCTGTCGATGATGACCTCAAAAGATGTGTTCCAACCCGAAAGTAAGGAGGATTGGTTCTCCCAGTTATCCGGGGCATCTTGTCCCTCAGCAGGCGTGATCTCGATACCGCGGACCAGGGCAAGTTCCATGTTGCCGTTTTGCTCCAAAGTGAAATCGTTGTTGTGCGCTCGGAATCTTGACTTGTCAACACCACCAAGACTCAACGAAACAGGCGAGTTTCCTGTTATTATTAGTCGGTGCCTCCTCAAGACTAAGTGTTGACATACTGTAATGCGCGCCAGCTGTGTAACCAAAGCTGTAACTTGGGATCCATCCGAACTGCTTGACTGCCTGTGTCAATGGTGATTCTGCGACCCTACCGTCAAACTTGCCTTGGGTGATTCCCAACCCAAAGAAGCCGTTAAGGTAGTTGGTTGTATTGATAGCGGCCACGAGCACTCCATCCATAACGTATGGTTGGTCGCTAGTAGGACTCTGGGTGCTGATCCGATCGAGGCCATATTCGCCGTTTCCCCCATACTCTAGATAGTCGAGTCCAAGCTGCCATGTTCCCAATGGATCCCAATCGGTGGACTCATCGGGTTCATAGATGCCGCCTCGAGCGGCACCACAATGAGGCTCATCTGTCAGTTATGGTTAGCATGAAGCAGTAACCGTGCATGGGTTGAGAGAGTAAAGACGGCTTACGAGGAAGACATCCTCCAGATCCAACGGCCCAGAACTCGGAGAGGGCTGTGCTGACGAGGACATCGATGGCTTCTGACTGCGACCCAAGTGAAAATGAAATAGTAGACCAGTTTCCATCAACTCCTTTCCTATTTTCAAGATTTAGATATCGGCGCGAACTTGACATGGTGGAGAACATACCAGTTGCTGGGAGGTAGCAATACAGGAGCCGGGTCGCGGGCTTGCGCTACGCCCACGAGAAAGAGCGAGGTTCCGAGGAAAGATGACCACATTTCGAAACTCGCGTTACGTGGAGTGGAATGGCAGGTGAAAGCAACCTCGCCGTCGAGGCCTTCTCTCAGTCTGAAGCAAGCATCCAGTGGAGTTTCCGCGCCGGCAATGTCGATGAGACGACCGCGACGACAGCACAGTCAGCACAGTCAGGGAGCTCACTTTAGGCCAAGAACCGTCTACCGACTATCAGAGTCCAGCGACGGGGGAGATTCTGGACCACGGTCGGCTGGTGGATATTGTCGTGGCAGATTCGGGTGACGAAAAGGCTCGGGCTGGTTTGTTAAGGGTGAGAGACACCGAGTTTTTAGTGAAGTGAGGCGATCAAAGATTAACCGTAGGCCTGTGCCACTTCTTGATCGCTCAGTAGCATATTAGCATATTAGCTAGCCTCCTATTCCATCAACAGCCACAACACACACACGGCGGAGCAGAACCAGCTTGGCCTGTCCTAGCTTAGCTCTAGCGGCACTTGGCCTGCATGTCTTGGGCGGGACAGGCGGAGTCTTTCTGTGACGCTGACTCGCCGACACCAAGATGGAATGGGTCGGTCCCAGAGTCCACGTAGTAGTGTCGCAGGTAATTAACGTTGGCAAGGATGCTAGAGTTCATCCGCAGGCCACCCACCATCGGCATCCGTTGTAGCTGAATGTTATTCGGAGGAATGGCTCGGAAGCTTCATCCTCTAATCCCCCCCATCTTTCGAGACGCACTGGGGAACCCGTGTACTACGTCAGCAACCTAGCTATCCAGTCCCAGGATTGCCCGGATTCCTTCTCAAAGCCGAGTTGCCGGGGATGCCAAGACCAGGGCTGTACCAGATTGTCTCCAGGGCTGTGAAATCTGATCAGAGAAACATGGCCTTGGGCCTCTTACGGTTATCATGACAACTTCAGCAGAAGACTTCGAATGTCGGTCTGTCGACATCCTAGAAATCGGCTATCATCTTCGTCGTCAACTTAGTGCCACGGGTTTCCCAAGTCGCCAATACAATTGAAGTCGTCCGACATGAAGTGCAAGCCGCGCGTAACTCTGGCGCCGTCGATAGTCGTACTTTGGAACAAGTTCGTCATTAAAGCACAAGGCACCGATAAGGGCCCGCAGCTAACAACCGCAATTTCAGAACTGTCGGAGCCCAATCTTGAGGTGCCGGACTCGATTCAGCTACCTAGGTACTGTTTGCCAGTCTAGGTGGCCAGGAAGTACGCGAATGCATCTCGGTTGGTTACATTTGCCCTTGGTAAGGCGGTCTCTCCGGTGCTTCGAGCACAAATTTGCCAGCTCTGGTTCCCTCAAAGTTCCCTCAAACAGCTGAACAGCAAGTAATAAAGGTGGTGAAGCAATGATGAGACTCCACAACGCCCTCAGATCGACGCCCCAACAGCAGACGCTAATTAATTGTTAATAAGATTCATCTCCCCTAGGTTCATTGATCATCGAGGCATGACCCAGTCGTGCACGGCACTTGGCTCGGTTTATTCCACCTGCTGGGCACGGCTTTTCGGTAAATGTCAGCTCGCCCTTAAGTTTGCGCAATGAAACCATACTGGCTCGAACGCCGTGTTCCACAGGTTGCGCTGCTGAGTTGCGATCATGAAAGATGAACGGCCGTGATGCCATTGAGCACAAGAGAGAATGCCATTGCCTGTTTTGGAGGACGAACCAATGAGCACTGGTCCAGCCCAGGGCAACATCCCAACCGAGGGGTTCAAACCCCCAGGAAGACTTGGCTGAGGGGATAGTTGTCGAGAATTGATTCGCCTCCGTCCAGGACCTTATCAGCCACGCGGCAGTCGACGCGCTCCTGCTACGTAGAGCTCATTTCTCGACCGGTCCATCATGCTACTAGGTACGGATAGTACCTATGTATCCATCCATGTATGCTGTGGGTGTCAACAGCAATAAGGATGCGCACTGTTTGTCGGTGTGTGTCGCTCCAGAAAAGCCTCCGGCATGGACGGGCAGTCTTGACAGTCAAGGAGTCAAGGACAGCGAAAACTTACTACGTAGTACAGCGCCCCTGGCTGGATGAAACAGTGCAAGGAGGCCCTGGTCCGGTCGCCCCAACTCGACAGCATTAGCTCCAGCCTAGGTTGCCACGGCTGGATCGCCTGTGCAGTCGCCGACGTAAACCCATGTCATGCTTGCGCTAGCTTGTTGTCTGTCATTTGGGGGGTCTGCCAGTTCATAACGTTCAAGCCCTCGCTGCTTGTGACGACTGATTTGGTTCATCCCCCGTGCTCTTTTTTGACGACGACGTTGAGACCTCGTTCGGTCACGGCAGAATTGACGCTGAGCCGACTCAGAACTGGCCGAATCACTCGCTTATGAGGCCAGTCTTTTTCGTGTGGATGGCTCGCCAACTTTAGACGCGAGAGAGATCCAGCATGAAGGTGCACACGATCGTGCTGCTCTCGGTTGCAGCGTTGGCTCACTCGGTTGCTGGAGTTGCTTTGCGCCGTGGTAAGTTAAAGCCGAGAGTTGGACCGAGATGTTGTAAAAGACAAATGAAACGAGTACTGACTTGACCAATAAATAGATGGCTTGAATGGCTACGCGCCCAGGCACTTCCCATCACTCAATAATACTGCCACCATTGCGGCTTCCACCGCGACTGCCCCAGATGGCAGCACCACTCGCTTACTTACAGAGGCAGTAACGCCTCAGGGGGACGTCACTTCTTCAACTATTATCATCACCACCAAGTCTGTCGAGACGAGTCTGGAAAAATCACCTCCTTTGGCCTCATCCAGCGACCAGATTGGTTTATCTTTCTCCAACACGGCCCTAGATGACGTCTCGGGACGATTTTCCACCGACATCGGCAGTACTCTTTCCACACAACACTCGCTTTCAGAGCCTGATGCATCCAAAGTCTTGGATGCAAACTCAAGCTCCCCTGCTTCAACTGCACACAAGAGCTTTCCCTCTGCAACAATATCAGGTGCAGATCGGGATGCGAAGAAGCCGCCTGTGCAAACCAATGGTAGTCTGAGCGTTTCAGAACAAATCTTCAATCCTCGGCTCACAGCTGCAGCTCACAACAGCACCAAACCATGCAACTCAATTAACAAGGCCAAGTGCGGGCAGTTCCCTTCCGTCACCTCGAAATGGAACAGCACCCGTTCCGGTACCCGGACAGTGGTACCGCCAGCGTCATCAGCTCCTTGCATCATTCTACAAGACGATGAACCCGTCATCGAATTCTCAGTCGTCTATACATCTACCGTGACCTTGCTCGGCAATCTTACACAATACATACCGCCTTACCCGATCATTACTGCACCCAATTACTGTGAATCAGAATCACCTCTACCCCCCGGGCCTGGGCTGCCCGGGCCGCCTGGCAGTCCATCTACTAAGGAGCGTCCTAACCCATGTTCAACATCTGACTGCGACGGCATGCCTCCCGTCTGGTCAGATTTCAGCGATATAAAAATCCCAGAGCAACCAGCTGAGACTATGTCATCCACGCGACAAACCTTCACTTTTGTGACCACTGATAAGAACCCCGCCGTCGTTTTCCCTCCAGAGACGGTTCCTCATTTTAACCGGCCACATGGGGGAAGTGATGAGATCGTAACTAAACAAAAGCCCCAGCCTTCGGCCGCGACCAAGGCAGAAGTTCATGGGGATGACCAAGGGGACACTGGAGGAGATGACGGGAATAACTACGGTGACGACTATGGTGACGACAACCGAGGAGATGGGCAGAGGGCCGGTCAAGGAAGCAGCCAAGGCGATGGTGCACAAAACAAGGACCGAGTCGGTGGCACAGTCACTGGGGGAGACCAGCAAGGCGACGACCGAGGAGACGACAAGGGTGAAAACCAGAGCGGCAGCCAAGAACCTGCAGGGGAACACCGCAAACCCGCTAAACCTCAGCCCCAGCCCCAACCCCAGGCTCAGCCGTCCAAGACATATATCGTTACGGCTAGGGGTCCAGAAGTCATTATCAACGACAAGACTTTCTCCGGGCTAAAGCCGGACCAAACAACCACAGTGACTGTGGACTATGGGATCTTCACTATTCTCCCTACCGAGGTTGTCGGCGAAGGAGAAAGATTCAAGAAACCAAGACCGGGGGGATCCGCAGTTTCAGTTGTTACTCCTACGAGCGCAACCATCGGAGGAGTACCTGTTGTCGTTTCAGGATCGGAAGCAGTCGTTGGCGGCACCAAGATCAAGATCCCTCTACTAGACACCACTACGAAAATCACGATATCGCCTCCTGGCGCGACTGCGGACGAGCAGGAGCTCACAGTCTTTATAGGGCCTGACAAAGTTGTGGTGGACGGCGAGACACTCACTTATCGCGCAGTCGGGGGTCCTCAGACGGATGGGCTCATTGAAGGGGGGGAAATGATGACCGCGGTGGGAAAGTCCGTCTACGTTTTTCATTCCACGACCCTGACGTACGGGCCGGGTATACCAGAAACCTCGGAGACCATTGACGACGATATCATCACCATCGGCCCCTCTGGTATCATTGTTCATGGCACGACATTCGGGGGCGCTGATGCTGCGACAGATGAAACTAAATACCACATTGTGGGCGGAGCTACGATCACAAAAGTTAGTCCGTCAATTATCATTGTTGACGGATCGACTTTCACTGCTGGACCTGGCGCCAAGCAAACCACTAAATTCATCGGCGGCGAGACCATCACCATCGGGCCCAGAGGTGTCATTATCCATACCATGACAATCAGCTACCCTTTCGGGGCATCGATTGTAACTACCATCCGAGCGGCTGCAACGGCTACCGACACTCTGCCATCTCAGACCGGAACATTCGGCAATGACGATGAGGATGACGATAGCGGTGCGGTCTCTCAACGGCCTGGCCTGACTATGGTGATACCTGGATTGTGCATAGCGATTGGCGTTTGGGTATGGCTTTGATAGGGACAAAAATGGATGGATATAGGTCACATCTCAGGGTATTTGTGTCAAGGAAACTATGGAGCGTATTGGGAATTTAGGTTCTGGTTGGGCATTTGGGTTTACGACATGATGATACTCCTTGCGACGGGCTCTTGAGGATACGGAAATTGCAAGGCGCGGACATATTATTCTATTACCACTAGATATTAATTATTCTTCAAGATTGGACTTTTTTTTAACCTGACGGAGTACATCACACCACACCGTATTGTCTCATCATGGCAATATTTGCATCTCGCATGCCACTCACATGCCAAGAACCAACTCTGCGTAGAATTTGTAACACCGCGGATCTGCGGGGTGTTTAGGAAGGGTTCGTGATAGTGATCGGCAGGTGATACGAGGAATAGCGGCCGTAGATGACGACACGCGGTGGCCGGCAGTTGAAGGCCCATTACTTATCAGTCTCGAGGCATGAAGAGTTTAATGGTGGGACAAGGTTCAGCTGGTGTCACTCACGTGAGTATATATCGAAGGCATGTGTTAAAATATATTGAGATGCAAATATTGACAATAATACGGGGATTGAATTAGCAAGTTCTACGAGCAACCATCGAAGGCTGCTCCAAAGAGCCTACAAGTGAAGCCAAGTAGGTGGCTACCTGTCTGCTAAAGAATACCACAGACAAGAGTGCTGGCGGCAGGAAGCGAAGCTACAATTAAACAGAATGCAATACGCAAACACACGTCTCCAGAGGAACATCACCACCTCTGTACTCCCTTTCCTTTCCCAACGCCCTCCGTCTCCAACGCTGGAAACTCCTCGAACTGGACGCCTAGTCCCACGTCTGATGAAGGCATGCCCTGGTCCTCCATGCTGAGCTTGAGAGCAAGCTCCAGATCATAATCGCGCAGCTCGGCGCGACTTGACGATGAAATCTTTGGCGCCCCTGGCGAGCTGGGCCCCGATGACTTGTTCTTCTTGGCGGGCTTGGGCTTGTACGTGAGGGAGAACTCGTAGTCGCCAGAGCTCATTCCCTGGGGCGACGGGCCATTCTCATTGACGCCCTCCATCAACGAGAGACGGATGGCCTGCTGAATCTGCTGCTCGTAGTCATCCTCCGCTTGCACTTGAAGAGCATCCTCCGCAGAGGGCGCCATTGGAGGAGTCATGTCAGTGATACTCGGTTCAGGCGTGACTGTATCGGCAGTGGTTTCGCTAAAGGTTGACGCCGTGTCCAGACTAGCATCGGCAGCTGAATCACTCGTACGCCGTTGATCCTCGACATGAAATGTCTCCTCAGAGACCATCTGCGCGTATCGCAGTGCCTCTTCTTCGGTCAAGTCACCGAGGGCACCGACACCAAAGCGATTACGTAGACGATTCTGCTCCCGGACTTTCAGCTCGTTCTCCCGACGAAGCTCGGCTTCTTCGGCAGCAATAAAGCCAGAAACGACTCCGCCCTGACGGCGGCTAGTCAGCCGGCCATGAACATCAGAATGCCTCAAGCGACGCTTATGTCCTGTGGCATGGCTCGTGGAGCTGTATGCCCAGTACCTCACAAAGGCGCCGAAGGCAACGACGCCACGGAGGACTGTTGGATCCGGGTCGAGATAGATAGCACCAACAGCAGAGTAGTTTGCCTCACTAAGAGTAGGGTTCATCGTTGTCATGTGCCGAGGCACTCGGCCATTGGATCTGGCGTTGAGAGTCCGGACCGGGTCGAGTGTCGAAGCCAGGGGATCCCAAGCCTGCACAAGTCCATCACTTCCACCATGGACAAGATACAAAGCGGTGATTGCCACGCTGGAAACTTCGGGGGACTCGGTCTGAATCTGTCGCTGTGGGTTGACACCCGTGCCTCTGAGGTCCTCGCGAGCATTCCATACAAGAACGGCACCAGTGTTCGTTCCGATGGCCAGAAGCCGAGACCTACGGCCGGGGATCTCCTCCTCTGCAGTATAGAGAGGATCTTCGGCGAGTGTCAGTAGCGCATTATTGGAGCGATCCAACGCGATACTGGTGATTGTGGTATGACCGAGGTTCTTCAAGTTGAATGAACTGTTCTCCCACTCGTGAAGTTGTGGCAGCACTTCTGTGGACGGTGGAGACACAGCAGAAAGAACACCCGGTGTTTCCTCCTTGGGCGTCTTTGAGGGTTCTTCCGGCACTGATCCAAAGAGCGACGCCTGACTCGTAGCAGGAAGCGGAGGAGGAGCAGGCGCCAGAATAACAGAAGACGACTGAGCATCCTGAGGAACCAAAGACCGGGTGTGACGCTGGATGCGCGCAGGGGAGCCTTCAATAAGGCCGCAGTCTATCACAAAGATGTTCTCGCCTGCACCGAGGCCATCGTCACTGGCGAAATCGACTTCCAGCTTACGTCGCATGTCCCATCCTTGGCAGACCTTTCGGAAATGGGCCGGCCTATGGCGTAGGAATTTTTCAATCTCTCGAGCCTCGGCCGCCAACTGACTCTTGCTTAGGTTCATGGAGTTTGAAGGAGATCGGGGCGAGTATGCGCCCTTGACCGCGTTCTTGTCCAGATCATCCGGGCGAGCCACACGCCGGGTGGAATCCACGAGGTGCCAATACACTGAGCGCCCAGCAAGCCAAGCGTTCTTCGTAACGTCCTCGCCCTTTGCCTGACTCTGCGCGCTGGGCGTCTCGGTCAGGTAGTAGACTTCGCCCAAGGCATTCAGGGCAGCTGCCCATATTCTAGCAGCGCCCTTCCGCTTTTGGCTGTAGTTGTCGTCAACTTTGATGGAGATGATTGGTACCCCGGGGCTGAGAACCCATCGAGCAGTCATCTCTCCGGTCTTGTATCGTTGAGGCCCTGATTCGCCCCCAATGGCGTAGGATGAGACAACACCAAGGGTCGAGCCAGTGAGCATACCAATCATTGACTGCGTACTCGCAAGAACGGCTGATGACTTTGCCAGCCAGACACTGCAGATTGCTTCCCACATTTCTGGAATCTTGGGTATGTCGGGATAGGTATCCGCGACGCCAGTGTCCGCATCCAGGTACCGTCCAAGGTTCTCGTTGATGGCGCGAAAGTAGGCACGGCCCCCTACAAAGCCCTCGCCAGCCAGCATGCCGTACGGCTGGCTCACGTCGAGAACATGGGGTGCGGCAGCAGGGCCCTCCCCCAAGCCAAAAGGTACCAAGTTCGGCATCGTCTCGTCAAACTGCAGCGGGCCGAAGGCGTCCATAAATCCCCATTTCTCGATTCTCCCGTTGGTGGGCTCACTGATAGATGCGGCACCCACATCTGCAGCTCCGTGGATGGCTTTTGGTGCCTTCTTCCCATTGGTGAAGACGGCGTGCAGGCTCGTCACGAGCCAGGGCAGCTTCGAGTTGTAAGTGAGGACCGCACTGGTTTTCTTGCCGGCGCGGGCACATGCACCAATACCGCCAGATGTAGACGAAGCACCAGGCTTGCCACGCGCCAGACTCCTCATCAAGCGAGTGCGGAGCAGATACTCCTTTCTCCACGATGCCAGAGGCGTGAGACGCGCAAAGTATCGAGCCTCAGATTGAATCAAGTCATGCGAGCTATACGCCCAGATGTCCACATGAGTCTTGGTCTCGAGCGCCTCATGTCCCGGGAAATACCGCAGGAAGGCCATCCTCCAGGCGTGGGAGCTGGTGATGAGGGCATAGAAGCGCTTCGATACCAGAGCGATCGCAGCATGGGAGTCGGAATGCAGATGTGAAAGGATATGCGTCAAGATCTCTGGAGACACCAAAAGTTAGGATATTGGAGCCCAGGGCCGTTGGAGGCATGATGACGCACCATTGGGGAAGTCTGCGAGCTGGACGCCGTCAGAGGGCGATTCGGAACGCTTAATAACCTTGAAGCCCAGTGCCTTCTTCGGTGTCGGCGGGGTCATGGCATTCTCATACTCGGAGATGCGCCGGCCAGGAGTAGGAAGTTGGCCGGCGCATCTCCGAGTA
>JABEYC010000759.1:0-12801 GCA_013266195.1 Fusarium zealandicum | reverse complement strand
CCCCACACACACACGCACACGCCTCTCAAAACCCGGCGACCAGTCAACTCGCCCTCGGGCTTACATTGGCTCAGCCAGACGGGTAAGGCAGAGACTTGCTTTTAGGTACCTGCATGAAGCAGCAAGCCCGCAGCGGGAAGCTAACCGACGCGGCGCATCAAAGTACCTGTACTTTGGCCATAGAGTTACCTCACTGGACACCTGCGTAGCTAGGTAAGTACGTGGCTAAAGGGCTTGAATTGAAGTCAACTGTCTCGAGCGACACCATCAAACCTCTCAAGTGACCGAGACTAGGGCTTGGTGGCCTTGTCGAAACTAGCTATTTCGAGATAAGGCTTATTCCTGTTTCAGAGACATAAAAAACAGTTTCTATTCTTGTTCGTGCATGCAACAAGATACCTGCCTACTACTTGCTGCTGCCCGCTTCTCTCCCAGCCTCCTCTGTCTAGCAGCCGCATCGTGGTCCTACCCCGGGATAACTCGGGGAAGCAGGACAGAGTGTATGTGTTCTTGTCAGCAAAGGGGTATTCGTGTCCTCCATCCATAGTCCTGTTTCCGATACACAAACTCAACCTCCACATCTCCGCCCATCGCGCGCGCGTTAACAACCCAACCAGCCACTCCCGCAACAACCGCCCAGAAAAACAAACCCTACAGCCGATCCGACAATTCGATCCTAATTGTAATTAATGACACGTCATATGTCAGGAAGCTCCACTTGTTCGGAGAATTGCCCTAGAAGACCGCATTCAGAAAGGGGAACCCACAGTGACAACCTTTCGATAACCCACTGCCCAGCTTCCTCGCTGCACTAGCGGTCAAAAACCTTAGCCATCTCGTTTTTTTTCTTCCTCTTCCTTGCTCTCTATAATCACTCTTAATTGTCCAGTTTTGACCGGCCCCAGCGTTGGAACCCGTTCGCAAGCATTCCCGTTGATGATCTGTTGGCCCACAGATCCCTTGTTCCCTGCTACAGAACGCCCCTTCTTTCAGGACGGGGTTTCTTTTCTTTTTTTCCCCTTTCCCTTTCCCTTTCCCTCTCTTGACTCTCTTAGCAGCCCAGGTTCTAGGTTTGAGCCCGCACGATACCCACGGTTTGCTGTCCTTCCTCGTGCGGGGCTAACAGAGTTGGGCACGAACTAACACACCATCACTGGCAAGCCCAGTTCCTGTCGTTGGGTGGAAACCACCAAGACCAGCTACTACATACTACTTCGACTATGTCATTTCCATGTCAGACACCACGTAAACCACTTGTTGTACATTTCCATTATCCAAGGTTCCCCATGTCCCATGACACCTTATTCAAGGTGTACTATGTCATTGTCAAGTAAACGCCGAGTCCCAATGTTGGTTCCCAACATGGCCAGCCAGCCCGTGAGGGCTTCCATTCCGTCCTTCGCCCAGCCTCCCGGGATGCCCATCCGCCCTAACCCTTCTAAGTAAGTCCAAGGCCCTGTAGATAATACAGTATAAGCAATAACCCAAGTATATGCCCAGAGGAAAGCAAAACCCACTCCACTGCCCGACCGCAACCTGACCTAGTTCACCAATCGCCAGAAGGGGAATGCAAGTCAGACAGACGCATTTGTCTCCAAGTCATTAACCGCGCGCCCTTTGCAGCCGCTGCCGCCCAGTGTCGCCTTTTATTCCGCTCCCATCCAGTCCTTTCCGCTGCAGCCGACCTTGTATTCCGTACCCGTTGTATAGCGCTGCATAGCAAAGCCCGTTTCCGATCAACCCCGCCGCCATGTATTCATAATCGCTGTCTCATGCCCAAGTGATCCCCTACCGAAAGCGCCAGGAGAGGGCTTAGTAAATAAATAAACAAGCATCCAAAGAAAATCGTGAATCTGCCCACTGGGCCTACCGTACAGACATCAGCCCAGGGTCCGTAACTTTTTTTTCGCAACCATGTCAAACGGGAACCCAGAGCCTAAAACACTAAAGAAAAAGTGACTACCGAAGGAGGTGGGCGAAACATCCTCTCATACTCCTTTCTTTCGCCTCGTCATCGGTCCGGCCGCTAAAGCGCAAGCGAGTGGATGGAATAGTTGCGCAAAGTTTCACTGTCCCCAGAAGGAAAGAAACGTGGATACAGAGGCTGGTCGAGAGCGCAGTGGCGCAATACAACCGCCAGCCCCAGCGCCTTAATGTACAGGGGTCGAGATCGTCTTGATCAAGCCGAGTGACAGCACCACCGCTGTCTTCGAAAGGATGCCATGGGTAGACGCGTCAACGTTCGTGAGGTGGTAATCTCGAGCTTCGGCGAAGCTACCTCGTAAACGCCCTTTACCGAGAGGTGCCACTTCCGCTAGCTTCTTCAGATGCTTCGTAGAGATCTAGGCAATCTTCGAGGACTAAATCTCGTGTTAGGGATGCCAACAAAGAGCTTGAGGTAGGGATGGTGCATTTAGCATACTGGTAGTGATATGTTCTTCCCAAACCCCATATTGATAGTCGACGAGTCCGTGGCGCTCAATCCCGTCGCATAAACGTATTAGTTCGTTCCCCATTTTCTTGATCATGGCCTTCGGCATGAGGCTTTGCGATCTCGAGAGCTGCTGGGATGAAGTCATCAACTCCATTTGTCGTTGACCCAACCCCAGCCAAGCGTGGTTGAAGTCGTCCCACAGCTTGATTCGGTCGGCGTGGAGATTTGTATCATCGAGGTTGAGGCCTATGCAAGACTGGTCAGTCCAAACATCCTTCTCCGGCACTTTACTCTCAAACTTGTTCTGGATGGGTTGCGGCAACACATACCAAGGTCAGACACCTGAGACAATAGCCAGCCAGTGACACTCAGCAATGTCTCAGATGCGCTTTCGAGGGATCCATTCAAGATCTCCTGGAATATAGCCCCCAATTGTCGCTGATAGTTGACCCATTTTTCCTCCAGGGCGCCATCGGGGTAATCATGGTCGTCCGTTATGGAAACGTCGGCGTTCGCGGTCGCCTGCTGCATCGCACCTACGCTCGACATATTGCTCGCATAATTCAAGGCATTGCTCTGCTGGTAAACGTTTGCGGATCCGCTCGACCCATGCGCCGGCTGCTGCAGGCTCGGGCCACCTGTACTTCCCGTCTCAGATCCGAAGTAGGTCGAAGCGACATCCGGTGTCATCATCTGCATAGCGGGAGGCTGCCGTGATCCGAACTGCTGCGCATCATAGACGGGGTTTTGCGCGCTCGGTTGACCCACGTTGTACATCATTGTCGCGGCAGTATTGTAGCCGCTGAAGCTTTGGGGTTGCTGGCGCGAGTCTTGGCCATATTCGGAGCCGTAAGCTATAGCCGTCCCGGGCATGTTTGCCGTTGAGAAAGATGCGCCGGGTTCTGAGTAATAGCTGCTGTAGTTGCCTGCGCCCCCCATCCCTCGAGCTGATGGTGACGAGGAAACGAGGGATGCAGGGCGGTATCTGTCGCTGGGGGCTCCCGCAAGAGAGCGACGCTGCTGGGAGGGATCGTTGAGCGAGTATCTCTGGTTGGGGTTGGAATGAACCGGCGGTTCATTCTGCCTCCTTAATCGATTAGGGTCGTCCATACCCCGAGGACTTTGATTTCCACACGGCACTACCGTCGATCCCAGCCGGTGGGTGACCGGTAGCGCTCCTGAATGTATAGAAGCCAGTTTCGAGTATCCAAAAGAGATTGCACCAGCCTAGGAGATTCGCAGTCAAGAGAAGAGAGAATAGGGTACTGGCTTGGGCTGAGATAGATCCGCACGCGATGGCCAAGATCGCAACTGAGTTGGTGATAGGATGCTGGAGGGGTCACCGCGGGGTCCGCTGGATAAAGTCCACTCAGTTAGAGTAGTCGTGATGATCGATGGTCGGGGGGGTATTGAGGCAGGGAATGGATGGCTAGGCGAGGTAGTAGTCGAGTTGAAAGAGCAGCAAACGAGTTTACAAACAGGGTGTCGCTGGCCTATTATTCGGAACAAAGCCCAATGCTGTTTGACGGTGAAGCAGGGAAGCTGATGGCTCAGCCGGGACCTGGGTAGCAAGGTAGTTATCAAGTCGAATCCCAATGACAAGGTCAGCCGAACTAGAGGCTAGCGCAATTCATGCTCGGTAGGATAGAGACTGGAGGGTAGACAAGATGACGAAGAGCGAGGCGTTGGGCCCGCTGAGTAGCTTAGTCTGGGGCTCTGGGGCCCAGGGCTGATTGCGGATGAGTTGTCAAAACGGTCGTCTTGCGCTCTACTAGGAGTATCCTGGCCCAAACCCCATGCAAGAGACCTCGGGCATGACAAGCTCGAGCCTACTGCGATCTGCTAGGGCCAAGAGACGGCACCAGGGTCTCGACGAGGGACCAGAGCACTCTAAGAAGCTTGACTAAGCCAGTAAGGGCGTGCGAGACCGCCGAGTTGGGGTGATGAAGGCCTTCTAGTCCCGGCGATAAAAGATTTAAGTGAGGGCAGCTAGCAGCGACGAGGGTTGAAGGGTTGGAGGTTTGACGGTGGGGCCACGGGAATAGGACGAGATCGCAAAGATGACGAAGCTCTGAAATGGGAGAGGATAGCCATGGGATCTATATAGCATATGTATCATGGGAGAAGTATTGTGGTCGCTGGACCGTACAGTACTGCTACATGCTTGGGTCCACTTGTTGGCAACAGGGGCAAAGAATGACTGATGCGAGTTGTGGATTGTGGATTGGAAGGGGTCACGACATCAGAAGGGAGGGGGGGTGTGCTGTATGTCAAGGCAGGGTAAGGTGAGGCGGATAGAACGCCGTGTAGATGGCGTTAAGACGGGGCCAGTCCAAGGCGATGGTCCTTGGAGGACGTCGAGAAGGGTGCATAAAGGATCAAAGACAATGTGTAACCAAGATCAAAGGGCGTGTGGGTGAACTGAGCAATCCATCCTCAGTACCTAGCTATGTTCTCTGACGGGGATCCGAAGCGGGATAGGTGAGGCAACATGGCAAAAGAGACCGGCTGGCTCACAGGATCCCGACGAGGGTCCGAAAAAAGGCCAGCAACGGCTGCGGAGACCGTCATGGAGAGCAACAGAAGGGCTCAAGACAACGGCTTTGGAGATTGTGAGAGGATCGGCGCCAGGCCCTCCATCCACCTCTCTCGCAATCCGCACCCCTGGCCCGGCACCTTGGTAAGAGGCGCGAGGAAAGATTGAAGGGGATGGACATTGGCTGCGAGGGGTACGAATAAGAGCTTGGGGGGCGCGCACCAAAAGGACCTGGGGGCGTCATGGGTTAGGCTCTGGGACTATCGGCCACACTTGTGCCGCGAACGGGAAACGAGAAATCCGGGAGCCGTGGATGTATCCAACCCAATTTCTTGAGGGCGGGCGAACGCTGGCGCTGGCGCTGGACAGCGGCTTCATCGATATGTATCTGCATCTGACCCTTTTGCAGTTTGCGAGTCTGTTGTTGATCTCCAAAGTCCTTTGGTCTCGGTCGAAGGGTTCAATTCCTGTCTCAATGGCTGGAGGCAGCTGAACATTGCAGCATTACAACAAAAGCAGTGAATGCATACTGGGGGGGTCTTTTTTGTCCAATCCAGCTGTCGTTGCTGCTGCTTTGTTTCTGTGCCGGGTTCTGTCATGGCCACTATGTACTTGGTCGCCTGTAGCAGCCTGCAGCCTGCACTCACCTGGATGCTTCGTCCATGGAGGCTAGTCGTGTCCTTGGAAGGGAATTGATTGTGGTGCAAAGGCGCATTACTCTTCATGTACATAGTAGCGTGTGCCAGAGGAATGAACGGGGCTTGAATGGGTATTCTTTAGCTGGACCTGTGGTGGGTTATTACCGACTTGAGACAAGCCCCGCCATCCTCAATTATTACTGGCACGTTTCTGCCCAAGCACGCACCAGAAGAATGGTCAAGTCAGGTCAGGACGCACGCACCTTGGGCCCTGAAGGCTTGGTTTCTGGAAGCTAGCACGGCTGGGTTCCGTATCGTGTCGTATGCGCAGTCAAGTCATAGCATCCCTCACATCCCGCTGATGGACGGGCGGAAGCGACACAGGGCGACGGGCGTAATTGTGTGTGAGTAGACCATGTGCCGTGGGCACCGCATGTCCATGATTCAAGGCGTCATGCCTAGTCGGCTGAACAAAGAAAATCCATGCCTACCTTGCCTTGCCTGGTTACAGACACCAGCAGCAGTCTTGTGGTCGATAAAGGCCATGGTAAAACGCGGTCAAGCAGTTGTAAACCAACGCCTGTCAAGAGTCAAGCCCTGGTCCCCGGTATTTATGAATGCCGTCATGACAGCCAATCAAAGTCTGGGCATCGATTGTTGTCTTCAAGGCGACTGATACAGATCGCAGTAGACAGTCCGCAGCCGGTATCAGAGATAGAAAAGCAAAGCAAGACAGTCGTGCTGGATCTAAGACATGGGCCCCAATTGGTGCAGATGTCTTTTCTCCTCCCCGCCCTCCAGTTCGAATAAGAAAACTATTACCTCTTGTCTCTGGTTTTCCTGCCTGGTTTGTATGAACAAGGGCCCAGAACGACGAGGAATCTAGCAGCATGAAGAAAAGCAATGCCATAATCATGGGCTGCGCACTAGGAAAAGAAAGTAAGCAGTCAAGCTGGGCCAGATTGAGGCATAGTGTTTATCCACTCGGAGAGGATCCAGAGACAAGAGTCAGGGTAAATGCTAACCAATCGCTAGAAAAGGGCGGCCATGCCTGACTTCCTCGCTGGTAACGCCGGACACTTGGAGAACACGTATACGTGTTGCATCCCTTGAAGCTTCATGACACTGGGCATAGACCGATCCGTGTGTCTCGTTCGGAGAGTGCGATGGGGGACGTGCAAACGGCGACGACACAGGCCCGTGAGTCGTCGAAGGGTAGTGAGTGGTGTTCGTTTTTGAGCAGGTTGGCGTGTGCCAGCGTTCTTTTGTTGCGAGAAGCCATTCACAGTTGGGCATTGTCCAAGTCGCAGCTAATAATAGGCCCTAGATGGGCCAGGTCGTGGAGGAAGAGTTGGGACCTTGATCCTGGTGCATTGAGTGAAGGGGAAAAAAGCAAAGACCATGTTTAGCGCTAGAGGAGAAAAGCACTCGGTTGTCGTCAGGCGGGAATTTTCTGATAGCCAGGGCAGCTGCCAATGAGGGTTGATCGCGGGGCTGGTCTCGGTGGGGGAAGGAGCCGCCCTACGGTATTGACAAAAATATTGAATCGATGCAAAGTCAGTGGCCACCCACGAGCTACCCATTGAAGTGAGGCTCGTGGCGATGGTGGCTGACCATGCTTGAATGGACGTCTTGTGATAGTGATATCAAGGTAAGACACTATGAAGAGGGAGTTAAGATTGAAAGCACCCAGGACAATGATTGATCAAACACTGAACTTGTGTGCGTCTGCTCTTGATGAGCCTTGATACCTAATACAATTTCTGATTATTTGGCTAGCGTCGTGGTATCGTGTGCCTGAGGTAGGCTGCCAGCTTTTGGTTGCAGCTGCCACATTCCGATTTACGTTATTACCATGTTTGGTGGTACTTCCACACCACCTCTGCGTTAGGTGCTCCCCATGATCTTCGTTCTCCCATCTTCATGAAACAATATTGCCATGCTAATACTCATCAAAAGAGGCACGTCGCAACCACCATTAGCCCCCTCACATATGGAAACCGTCATCTAGCTCAACCGCTTCACTTCTTGCTCCTTCAACGAGGCTGTTGCGACGCGTCTACCTCTCGCCTCCAACGCGCAGATAGTTACCCTACATCAAACAACTCCCGAGAGTGTACGAATCAAATTGTCACCCTGGGTAGTCACCGAGATCTCCATCGACAACTCCACACTCACATCCTTGGTCCCGTACCGGTACCGACCTGGCCCCGCTGGCCTACAGGGATCGCTGCTGAAGCGCACTAGCTGACGCGCATATCGGATCATGTTTCGCGCGTCTAGCATGCAAAAGGGAACGCGCATCAGCCGTGCAGCTTCTGGATGGCAAGGGGGCAAGGATCCCATAAGCAGCGGAAAGGCTTATGGAGACACATCCTTGACCACACCAGCTAAAGAGTACCATGCTCAGCAATGGTCGTAGATAGCAGTGAGATGTACTTTATATCTGCCACTGCATGAGCTAGGCAGGTAATTGGGCATGGCCGTCCCCACAAGCCTTTCCGCTGCTCTATATAGAAGCACACACGCCCAAGAAAGCTCTCAGCAATCCAGGTCCAATCACGAAGCTGCCCACAGTCAGAGCCATTGGCCAACTAGAGGTCATCATGTCATGGGGTTCTGTGTACTTCCGTTCGCCCTACGTTCGGCCATGCAATGCAACAGACTCGGCAGCAATAGTTGTATGGCAGGTTACCTTTGAGCTCCCATGGGCGCGTGGATACAGATGATGTGCAGATGCTGCTATCCGGCAGATGTTCGCAAGTGCATGTCAAAGCCAGCCATGGACGCGGCGGCGCGGCAGCGATGCATCTGACGTCCCTCATTCTGCAAGGCGTCACACTAACTAGACTGGCTGTCATGTTCTGCCCTGTCAGACAGACAGACAACTATTTTGTGTTGGACGAGAGAGACAGAGCGATATCAAGGGGACGATCTCAGCCTCATCAAAGGCCATGGAATCATCGTCTCGCCTAAATGACCTGGCCAACCTACACATGTACCATATACGGAGTACCGCAACGGCTTTCTTTGCTTGCAGGGCTTGCTGTCCACTCATGGCTGCGTCCGCCCCAAACGCCGACCTCAAACCACCGTCCACGCTCAACGCTCCACCTCCACCACAAGATGTACCCTTTTCATCAGCCTTTGATCAGGCCTTAGCTGGACCCGCGTTGGCCTGGCCTGGCCGACGGCCTCAATCCTGAGTCCTTGATCGCAGCGCCGCGTGATGACAGTCCTTGCTTTGCGGCCATGCCGTCATCGTCTTTGGTTAGCTTCTCGATTATCCATCTTTCCCTTCGGAGCATTCCCATCCGCCACCCATCGACCCTCCAGCACACCGTTGCGCCGTTGAAACCTGGATTTGTCGAGACCAACCGGAACCTTTGCCCAGACAGGCTGAAACACCCTGAGCCACTCCACCTAAACTCTTCTGGAAACCTTCTTGATTCTACAGCAATCCACTTTACAGCTGTAGCTGTGCCTGTGCCGCTGCTACCATGACCACTACCGTCTTGCCCGCTTTCTAGTGCCTCAGTCTGCCGGCCGTGTCAAAGACTGAAACGGTCTGGGCGAATCAAAGTCTTGGTTCTCACTCTCACCTGTGTGCACTCAATCTCTTGCGCGTCGAACATGCTCCCGCGTGGAGTCGCGCCTTATTAATATCCCGCTCAACCTGAGCATGTGCCGCCCTGGGGTGTCGCTAGGTTGCAACTACAAACAACGAGATGAGCTGGGTGTCGCCCTCGCTGATGCAAAACACTTCACCGCCCGGACTGCGATATTTTCTTCTTTCCTTGCCATGCACTCAGCTTGTCTTGACTGGTTGAAGAGGATAGTTCCATCGCCATACACCCAGGAGCTCCACCAACGTCGGGGCAAATCCAAATCTGGCCAGATGGGCTACATAGCCGTCCGCATCCTGGGTCGAATGGCGCGCTCAGCATTGCTACCACGTTTAGCTTCAGGGGCACTGATACCATTGGTATCCGTTCGAGTCTTCAACTCACCAACAGACAGCGTTACTCGGTAGCAGCTTGGAGCCACCATCACGACGTGTGGCTTGCTAATTACCGTCAAGGAGCATCGTGCAGGGTTTCAATGGGTTGGTCCGTGACTAGTTCCGGCTCGGCCGATTCGTAATTACCAGTTGTACGAAATATGGTCATGGGCTTGGATCGCGGCCTGGGGCCCTTCTAGCTGATGTCGGCGAGATGTTGCAAACAAAGTAGATGTCGATTGACATCTCATACCCTGGGGTCCCCATGCATGAGTCGAGGAGTTCCCGAGATCTCAACTTGCTGTATAATGGAGCAGGTAGTCCCTGTTCCAACATCAACTGTCGTTGGAGATTGACAGCTGTGGCGCCGGAAGCTGAAGAGCCGACATCAAGGCCAGGCCAATTTTGACGCAGCGCCTATCATCATGGCACCCTGGACATGTCACATATACCATGTCACCCTTGATTCGTGAGGTACATATGCATGCTATCTGTTGGTGACTGCAACGTTCAGCTTCGGGTCTGAAGCCCAGATCGAGATCCTAAAACTACATGAAGATTGTTTGTACAGTTCGGGATGAGCCAACAAAGCGCCAGCAGGCTGTTCACTATCCTTCTTATCACCGTCCCCACCACCGCAAACCCGTTCCGGAGTCCATCAACAACATCTGCAACACGCTTAACGTTTGACCCAGGCCGGCATCTTGCGCGCCTTGACATGGCCGTGCTTCTTCCTCTCCACAGTCCTCGGATCTCTCGTGATACAACCGGCTGGAAATGGTGGTATTAGTTATTACTCGACAACATTGGTAATCATATGGGATGTAACACTTACCCTTTCGAAGAGCTGTCTTCAGCGCTGGCTCATGGACGATCAAAGCTTTGGCAACAGCTAATGTGAGGGCTTCGGCCTGCCCGGTGGTCCCGCCGCCTTCCACGAGAGCCCATATGTTGTACTTGTCTAGGCGCTCGGTTGCTTGCAAAGCCCAGACTGCGCTCTCGCGGTCATGGACACGTCCAAAGGCCTGATTCAGCGTCTTGCCGTTGATCAGAACCTCTCCCGTACCCTCAACAACCCAGGCACGGGCAGTGGACTCCTTTCGCTTGCCAACGCCGACAGCTCGGCCGAACTTGTCGACCGTCACCACGTGCGGCATGTTCATGAACGGGTTGATGTCTCGCTTGAAGTCTGCCAAGGCAACCTGAACCTCCAACGGGACTAGCGAGGGCTCAATGAGGTTGAGACGCTTAGCAACTCGAATCACCTTGGCGTAGTGAGAAGCCTTGACAGGCTCACCCAGTTTCGATCGCATCTCCTGCAACTTAACCCACGCCGTTAGGGGACCCTCGCTCGGTGGTAGTGTCGGGAGGTGGTGATATTTGGTAAGGAGGCGCGAAATTCGGATATACAGCTCGTTGAACTGAGGTTCTCGGGAGTAATACGAGGCCAAAGACGGAACGGTGCGTGCATGTTTGACGCCCTGAAAGGGCAGTTCGATTCGAGAGTCGGTCATTGCAGTCTGGTCGACATGATCGGCTTTATTCGAGGATTCGGTGTTGATGCTTCGCACGCCGAGCTGCAAGCCGGGACGTTGCCACGCGGATTGGGGCCATTGTGCTCGGAGGAGCTGGCCCTGGCATCGTAGTTGCTGTAGGCCCCTTGTGAATGTCGACATGCTGGCGGTTTCGGAGGAGGGCCCCGGCGAAGTCGCAATCGGGCCTCGAGGTTCGCTGTCTGGCCAGAAAAACTTCACGAGGATTCAAGATCGATCAGAGCGGAACGGCTAGCTCCGCGGATCACGTGGACTCGTCGAGCAGTCTGATTAGAGTTGGCAGCTGAGCCACAGGGTTTCTCACCAGCCACCCTGCATTCACCGCCTGCAGCACCAGCCACTCCTGTTGCTCGGGCAGTAAGGCAGAGAAGGCACTAGTGCGGGGCATCTAATTTGACACACTTGTCCTGCCTACAAAAAAATTTCCCCTCCTCAACTTTTTCCTCCTCTCCTCAACCTCTTTGTCAACTTGTTCTCAGCTGCCAGTCCAGCCAAGCATCCAAGATGGCTTTCGGAACTCTCTTCACCCGCGAGGTACATTTTCTCGGCTCTTGAAAGAAAAGCTTCGCGGCGCCGTTACTGACCGGTTTTGGGCTCTCCAGAACAACGCCCGCTCTACCGCCATCCGCGCTGTGGCGAAGGCCAACGACATCGAGCTCAACATCGTTGAGGCCGAGGCTGGCAACCCTACCATCGAGCACCTCAAGGCTAACGGTCTGGGCAAGATCCCCGCCTTCGTTGGCGAGGACGGCTTCGTTCTCTCCGAGTGCATCGCCATTGCCATCTACAGTACGTGAAGCCGCCCATGGAGACATGGCACAACTTTTCGCAATTTCTTTTATTCCTCCCCTTGCGAATGATGACCTAGCCTTTTTTATACAGTTATCCCTGTCTGAAATCTCTTACACAAGTTATTTTGTGGATATCGTCTAACTTCTGACCCTGCAACCCAATCGCTTCTTCTTGACCGTTGCAACTTTTTGTCGGGAGCTTTGCTAACCCCGCACATAGTCACCTCCCAGAACGAGAAGACCACCCTCCTCGGCAAGACCAAGCAGGAGTAAGTAAATTCGCTGCCTACAACCTTTGAATTCCCATCGCTGACCAACCTCAGCTATGCCTCCATCCTGAAGTGGCTGTCCTTCTTCAACTCCGAGGTCCTTGTCCGCTTCGGTGAGTGGATTGGCCCCCTCAAGGGCGCTGCTCCCTACAACAAGAAGAGCGTCGATGACGCCTCCAAGGCTGCCCTGAAGGCCTTCGGCGTGGTTGAGGAGCACCTCACCCGCAACACCTTCCTCGTTGGTGAGCGCATCACCCTGGCCGATATCTTTGCCGCCAGTGTCGCCCTCATCGGCTTCCAGTTCTTCTTCGACAAGAAGTACCGTGAGGAGAACCCCGCCATTACCCGATGGTTCGAGACTGTCAGCAGCCAGCCCATCTTCTCTGAGGTTGCTCAGAAGGTCGACTTCCTTGACACCCCTGCCCTCACCAACACTCCCCCCAAGAAGCCCGAGCAGCCCAAGAAGGAGGCCGCTCCCAAGGCGGCTGCCCCCGCCCCTGATGCTGAGGAAGCCACTGCTGCCCCCAAGCCCAAGCACACCCTTGAGGCTCTTGACAAGCCGTCTGTCCCCCTCGATGAG
>JABEYC010000758.1:0-39399 GCA_013266195.1 Fusarium zealandicum | reverse complement strand
AGGGGGCTGACACGGCAAGGCAGGGGGGAGTGAAGGGGCACTACCGGACGAGTCCCTCCTTCCTGTCGTCCAAGCAAGTTTGTTTAGCTGCCCAACTGCCCTAATAAAAGTCATTAAATCTCCCTTCTCCGGCCGTATCCCCCCTGGAGTCTCCCCGATATCGCATATGAACCATGTACTATCTAAGTTTATCTCAGTTCCTTGTCTGTTTCGACTCACAACCAAATCCGGGTCTCCACCACCAACCAGCACCTTAAAATCAACCCCTGTCGCCTCCAAAAGTGCCCCTGACGCCCCTCGTCCACTAGGATGCCGCCCGTGCCTTTTCACTCCCGACGGGCTAGGAACTAGGGGTGAGAAGAGAAAAAGCCTTTCTTTAGATCCATCGACTATCGATTGGAAAAAGGGGCAGCACCTCATAACAACATGTTGCGCTGCTTCATCTACGACGCGGTTATACACAGCCCCCAAGAGACCATAAAGATCGGTATACAGAGCTCAGTTCTTTGAGCGGTGGACGGAACAGGGTCCATCCTTGTTTTGGATTGGGCGGGGAGAGCTGATGATGGCTGGGGTCTATGGATATTGAAGAGAATAACGTTAGGGCATCAATTTTTGTCCATGTTCGGGAGAGCGGTTCGACATCTGCTCCGTCATTGTGAAAATGGGACGGTAGATATTGACAAGCTGCAAATTACTGGCATCAATGGTTTCACGGATTGACAAGCTGATGTCAAACTTGTTCATATAAGTAGTGCGTAATAGGTACAACCGGACCTCTTGCGCCTCGGCCCTGTTTATGCTAGCCTCGATATGCTGGCTATGATCCTACATCTAGGTATGCATGGATCTATACCTTATCTACACCAACATCGCAGCATAATACCGCGATCATCTCTACCAAACACTCTCTTCTCTATCCATTCTCCCTTCCCCAGTCTATAGCCGCGATATATCATCTCTCTGCATCTTCACATTCACTTCCTATCCCCTCGGAGCATTCCCAGAGCTAGCCGTCTCCCCCGGACTTGGCTCTGTCCGATCCAGGCCGGCGCCGATCCTCATCACTCCGGCCCCAATTTAAATCTGTGCTTCCCGTATCCGAGGGGCCCAACAACCTTGCAATTTGTTTCGTGCGTCATGGTCGTTAATGGTTATTCTACGCGTCTTGTCCTAGGCTGCCAAGTTGCCTCGTAAAAGCAGAAGCACGCACACGTGTTTTGCGCCTAAACCCGTGTTGTCTCTTGTCCAACCTCACCAGCCTCATCTAAGCATTTTCTCCGTCTCCCTCACCCCGTCCAAACCTCCTTTTGCGACATTATATCGCTCCCAATGGCGCACTGTGTCCCTCCAGCACACTGTCTCGCCTTGAATTCGCCGGATCGTCCAACGTTTCAACGTTCAACAATGCTCAGTGACGTATCGTCTGCAATGCGACCAGCCACGTACCCACCGTTTCTCAACGTCAGATACGCGCCTCCCATGAGACATACTTAGCTTGTGCAACGTCTGCCTGCAGATGCGGCTCATCACGTCTCGGCCAAAAGCAAGAGAGAGACGTAGTCGTGACACCTCACTTCCCTCACCGCCGCTCGCTCCGCATTCACCATCATGTCCAAGTCTCTCAAAGGTAATCCTCTATTCGGTGCCTGCTCGACCAGCAAGACGGTGCACTCAGCTGTTCATATACACATCGCACCTTGATCCGCGGCCGTCCATCCACCTTGTGCAATAGCTAGCTTCTGTTTCCCTCAACCAAATCTGGGCTCTTCAAATCGTCCTCTTCATCCACCACAGCATGGTTGGTGCTTGCTTCAACCCCGCTGGAGTTCATCCTGAATCTCCGTGTTGCCCGACCGCATTTTTGGATTCTCATTTTGTTGGTTCATATCCAGGGCAATCCTTCCCCAGTATGCAAGAAACGCTTCCTTGGCTTGCTTTCTGTCCCCCTTCCACTCTGCGATACGGGCGGCATTGTCGTTCCACTCGGGGTCTGGAGTCGCTTTCGGCTGGCTTAGTCGCTGCCCGTGTCGAGTGCGGTGCAGCAGGTCCCTATTGCGAAAGTTCCACACGCTCTGTCGGGGCAGAAACATGCTGGCACTGAACGTGTGTACTGGGACGTCGTCTACTCGGCGATGTTCAAAGTCGCCCGCACTGTCAAGATGGTCAAAAAAAGCAACGTGGTTGGGGCTGCGGAAGAAGGCCAGAGATCCAATCTCAAATGTTGGGTAAAGGCTGCTTCCATAGATGCCACTTAGCCAAGAAGCAAAGCATTCGCTGAGCGAGAACGAGCCCTCGTCGTCCTCTTGTTCGGCAAGATGGTCATCTTCAATCTCGTCCTGTGACAGATCAGCCTCCGAGCGGCCGTCGTGGCTAGGGCGGCTCTCCTAGTCAATCCGCGACCTTAACCCGACACCGCCCTCATCCTCTAACAAGTCTTGAGCGTCGTCGCGCAAGACGGCTTGGTGTGTGACCGAGTCCGTGTTGTTGTCTAGAAGCCACGAGATAGCTGCCTCTTCGTGCAAAAGGCCCGGGTGCTGATCGACGAACGACTTGATGCGTGGGGAAAGAGCACGGAGGCTTGTCTGACCAAGAATAGCTCGGTTGAATCCGTAGGCGATGCCGTTGTCTCGCATGAAACGGAACACATCAAAAGGGATGTCTTGGGTCAGTTGGGCCTAGATATCACCATGAGCTCCCTGTCGTGACTGGTGCGAACTGTGCAGAGCCGAGTATCACTTACACCAGGCTCAACCCTCCAGAACCAGTCGTAATCCCGCATACGCCTCTCCTTGGCAAACGGCGCCGAGTTCCACCGGTTCATCTGTCGAATGTTGGCCATTGGTCTCAGGGTTTCGGAGTCGTAGTCCAAAGTAGTTTCCCGAGACGTCGAGATCTGGGATTGGTCGGTCCATCCGGGGATGCTCCAGTTCTCGTCGGGGATGACTTCGTAGATGCAAGTGGCATTGGTGGCGTTTGACGTTCGTTGCTTGAAGTCGTCTCCGAGTTCTTGGGTGCTGAAGAAGACCCAATGGTAATGATAACGGCTGTTGAACTTGTCCTCGAGTTGCTGCATGGAGAAGAGCATGGCGGGGAGGTCATGGTCATGGGCGAGCGAGACCAGTGCTGCTCGTGGAGCTGTATCAGCATATGAAGACGAGGTATGTCCACGCACAAACGTCGTGAGGTAGACAAGGGCCAAGGCCCATGCCCACAAGTGAAAGGACAGAGAGCGCCTGGCCATTTTGGATGCTGACGTTGGAATGTTTTGTTCAGCAGATTGAGGGTGAGTGGGTTGCTCAGGTGATCCGAGAGGAATAGGAAGAGAATAGTTCAAGGCTGTGACCAGAGAAGAACAGGCCGCGAGGATTAGAAGTGAGGGGATAGGAAGATAAGAGAAAGAAAAGGTTGAAATGAACGTGAGGGTACCAGGTGGGAGTAACGTCTCAGACGTGCCAAGAGGTTAATCTCGATTCAAGGTTCAAGTTGGAAAAGATGAATGAACGAAAAGGATGAAGAATAAGAGAGAAGAGAAGAGGAAGAGGAAGAAGAGGGTGCCTCGGTTTTGGCCCGCACTGTTGGTAGGGGTGAAGCCTGAGGCGAGAATGGAGGCACGCTTGCGTGTGAGGCAGCTGCGAGCAGTGCCAACAACTGCAGCGGCTCGATCTTGTATGGATGGTTGATACGAGAGTTATGTAAGCAGCTGAGGATCTCTGGGGGAAGAATATGAGCGAGGCAGGCGAGGATGTTGAAGCCGGAGGAAAAGATCCGAGCTCGCTTCAACCGCAACGAACAACAGGGGGAGCTCGGTCCGTCAACAGCGTCAAGGCTTGAACTGGTATCCAAGCGAGTGGGATAGCGATAAGATACTGATGTCCAGTCTTGTCGTCTTGAGATCCGGCGGCATAATGCTTATGACACGGCTCAAGCAGACCTCAAAGACAACCCAAGGCTAGACTTTGCTGTCAGAAGCTCCTCGGTTTGGTGAACAAGGGCGGACGGAGATCGCACTCGAGGGCCAAGGGTTCTCTAGCTAGATATCTTACTGGCGTTTATGTTGGCGAGAGTTAGATGAACATTCTCAAGATGAACCGTGTGGGAAATAAAGAGGTTAGACAAGCCAGCAGAGTGAATAACTGCAGCACGAAAGGTGAATCCAAGCACCATCATTTCGTGACCCAAGCAAACACCAAGTGACCTCATGATCAAGCAAGCCCATGAATTCAAAACGGCTCTCTTATGAACAATCATCAACGGTATTCTATCCCGCTCATATCCCCAAACTTCACATCGTCCCCCAAACAAAATGAGCCTCAAAACGCCGGCCTTTCAAATCAATAGAAACAAGCTCCTCCCGTCCATCCCGCCGCCGAGATATAGATGGCAAGACGAATCTGTACTAGTACATGTTTCAACATTGGTCTCACACCTCCACGTCCATCGACTCAACGTCTACCGTGCCATCTTCTAGGCTGATGTCGAGTACCCTCGCGTATTGGACCGTCAATCTTTGTAGCTCGCGGTATTTGCCTGCATATGTCGTTAGTCCATCAAATTGAAGTCACAGCACATTCCGGGGATACTCACCAAGAATCATCACCACGCCCTTGAGAAGCTCTGTTCGATCCCAGCCACACAAATCGCCCTCTTTGCTGAACCACCCACGGGCCTCATCCTTGTCCTCTTCCTCCTCGTTGTCCTCGAGAATGCCCCCCATAAGGCTGTTGAGCAGCTCTTCCACCTTGACCCTGGCACCTTCAGCCCCCAACCGCTTGGCGTACATGAATAGATACAGCCGGAACTCCTCCTTTGCCTCAAGCTGCAGGGCACCGGCGATTCTGTTCTCTAGGTGCGCGATGCTGACGCTACTCTCCAGGTTCTCGGCTTCCTTGCGTTGAACAAGCATCTTGATGATGCGCTGCAAGCCATAGGACCGGCCCTTGAGGAGGAACTCATTGGTTGTGTGCCGCTCGAGGAAGGGAATGATGCCCGATGATACAGTCGCCTTGCCAGAGTCCTTGTCTTTGGCGTCTTTGGAGTTCGGACCAACCGCCGTAGACTGCAGGGCGGAGATAGATGAGTCGTTGGAGTTCCAGTACTGCGAGCCCACAGCCCACCAAGCTTCGCTGAGGCGCTGCCAGGTATACATGTCGCGAGCATAGTAATAGCCGTCACCATTGGTCAGCGTCACGATAATGTGGCCGGTCGTGTTGAGGTGTGCAGAAGTGACCCCCGGTGCAGGCGTGGCGCTGTGCTGGCTCAACGAGGTCGTGGCGATATCTAGAACGGGGCCTAGGGAGACTGGAGGATGGGGCGAGGATTGAGTCTTGAGATCCCAGACATGGGCAAGGCCCACGGCTGTGATGCAGAGCAGCCAGTGGTCGCGAGATTCTAGAATCACGGGCTGCGACTCCAATATGATGGGGTTAAGTAATCTTCTGCCCGCAGATGTCCAGACATGGATAGAGCCATCTTCGCAAGCTACTACCCAAAAGTTCTTGGTTGCCGTAACGAGGATGATAGCCCGGGGTAAGAACTCTTCCCAGATGAGCGCACCTCGCTTGCTGACCATGACATGCGAGGGATCTCGTGGGTTGGTGTCATTCTTGGCTTCCAGGATGGTGTTCTCTGACACCTTGGATGCATCTTCCATAGAGCTCTCTCCCTGAAGAACGCCTCGCTGCAGGGGTCGGAGAATGTGGGATCTGATCTTGGGAACAGCAAGCCTGACTTGCGCAAAGGCGATGGAAGGATTCATGACCGCAGGCCGGAGAAACTCAGGGGTCGGTACCACGCCGTTCTGAACAGGTACGAGAGCGGCCGGCTCGACGCCATCCGGACCATTGGTAACGATTGGTGTTGGGCCAGTTGCAGCTCGCTTGGCGATAGGCTCCTCTTCGTCCTCGCCTTCAGCTAGGTTTATGCGTCTTTTGTTGCCAAGTAGCATCGCGGCGATACCTCCCTTGGGTAAGCCGTCGAACGGCTTGGTTAGGTCGATAACTGTGAGTGGTGCATCGTTCTGGCCAGCCTTGCTGGTAGTCGTGGCACCGACCAATTGGGTCTGAGGGAGCGAGGATTGGCCTGTCCCCGAGGAAGAGACCAACAAAGGTGCCACTCGTTTCTTGCCATCCTTGCCGACCGTGACCCGTGATTTGAGCTCCTTGATACGCTCTGCCGCTTTGTCGGCAGGCTCCTCTGGTTCCTTCTCTGGTTCCTTCTCTGGCTCTGCTTCGCCGTTCGTGGCTGGTTTCGACGTTGATCCGCTAGGCTTGGTACCGTTCGTAGCTGGTGTTGACTCTTTGGTTGATTCGGAAGCAAAATCACCCATCAGCGCACCCATTCTAGACTCGACGGCCCTAGACTCTCCCGCCTTGCTCTGATTCTCCAGCATCAGACCGTCCACGTCCTCTGCAATGCCCATTCCCTTCCTAGATACGCCGTATTTTTGTAGGGCCTTGATGTTTTCTTCAGGTTGGGCGACCCAGCCAAGCTCTCCCTCAGAGAACTTGGCTACCACAATGCTCCCATCAAGACTCGAGGCATACAAGGTCTGGCCATCGGGGGTCCACGCCAAGTCGGATATCGACTTGCCTGCCAAGTCCTGAAGAATGACCACTGGCCTTGAAGTATTTGTATTCCATATACTCAAGGTCTTGTCCTGGCCAGCTGAGGCAATGACGGTCACAAGTGACCCGGCGCTTCCATTGGCAATTGCGGCCGCATCGGGTTTAACTGTATGGAAGAGTCGTGGAGAGAACATGCAGACTTCCGTGGGGGCTTCGTGGCCGATCAAGTTGATCTCGCTGTCCCATCTTGTACGCTCAATGATCGCAACAGAACTAACAGGGCCATTGACGGCATTGGCGGCGGCTATGTGGTTTCCGTCGGGGGACCAGGAACAGCGTCGGAAGTATGTTGTTAGGGGTGAGCTCTTAAAGGGGGAGCTGATTGTTGTTTCGAGTACAAAGTTGTTGACCATGTCATGCTGGGTCGCATTCGGCGCAGGTGAAGTGAATCGGAAGATCTTAATTGTGCGATCATCACTGGCGGTAGCAAAGAACTTATTGGCTGGGTCAAAGGTGATACCTTTGACATGACTCTGGTGGGCGGGCAGCGTCTTGAGCTTCTCAAAGGTGTGGCCGGACCAGACAACGACCTTGGAGTCAAGACCGACAGAGACAAGTATAGAGGAATCGTAGGACCATGCGAGATCCTGCACATCGTTGTCGTGGCCAATCAAGCGCTTGTACGTTTTCCAATTTTCGACAGGTGGAGGCTCGTTTGTACCAAAGGTGGCAGTCGGAGGTCCCTTATCGAGGTGATAGACACAAATGATCTTGTCGTCGGCGCCGCTTGCAAGGTAGCGACCGTTGGGAGAGAAGCGAACCGAGTGAATCGTGCCGAGGTGATGGCTCATGTGGCAGAGCTGGCGCGGCTTGCTGTAATCCGGATTGTTCGCATTGTAGATAGACTCGGTCGACCAGATTCGCACATGCCCATCGCCGCCTGCGGTCGCTAGGCGCTTGCCGTCGGGAGAAACATGACAGCTGTAGACCTCAAAGTCCTTTTGCTCTCCGCTATGGCTCAGCCATGAAGGCTTGATGATGCGCATTATGTGAGGGCGAGCCACATGCCCGGGAAATGATCGCGTTGGGTGAAGCCCTTGAGCCTAGGGGGAGGCAGGCGATGCTGAATTTGATTGATAGCGCTTTCTCTAGTGTGTCTGCGATCGGATTGATTGCGACGCGATAGCTTCTGCCTAGGAAATTCGTCGAGGTTGTTTGGTGATAGTCGACGATGGTGTTGCTAAAATGAAGGTGATTATTGTTGGAGGTGACGCGCTGTCGCGTTTTTCGAGCTCTGTTCAATCAAAAAAGGCCAGTGTCAGCTCCTTCGTCAGAGCACCTGGAACCTAGGTAGACAGGAACCCATTGGGCAAGCTCTTGCCTGATGTAACGGGGACTTTCACAGGCATTCCACAGCCAGGCAGCGATTTGATTGGACAGCCCGGAGTAACCTTTATGCGCTAACGAGTACCCCCGCCCTCTCAGGCAAAGTATCTCCGACCGCCGTGTAAGTCTACCTTATTCTCACCGAGTCCCTTTGTTCAACATCCTCCAGATTTCAAAGGTCACGAGAACATCTTTCGCCGACTCGCCATTTCTTATTCTCAGCTTGAGAAATATCATGGCGTGTCTCGAGCGTGTTCCAATTACATCTTTGTATCAAATGACGAGATTTCAATGTTACTTTTCCACACCCACCAGGCATTGCTGTACGAACATCTCCTCCAATCTTCACCCCTGACAACGTGCGATGGGGTTGGATGCAAGTATCGCCCTACCTTTGCCGTTGGATCACATGTTCTCGACCGGTCAGATACGACCCTGGGCGACCAGTGTCACTCTTTCTTTTATCCTTGAGTCGCAATGCGCTTTTGACAGGTTACCATATTGGAATCCCAGATGCCAACGCCAAGCCATGTCACGATCACCTCAGCCTGCGTCCAATGGGGCCTTATCTGTGCTGAGTATGGGCTCTTTTCTTTCACGGAAGCACTAACGTCTAGGAGAATCCGTGTAAAGTCGATCACTGATATATAAAGTGACGTGTGTTTACAGATTCGATGCGCCTTGTCTCTGACCGTTTTGCCGAACGAGTGTCTGCGAGTTGCCCCAGCAATGTTCATCAGAACACCGTTGAACCGTCCTCGTTTTCTTGAACATGAAGCTCTTTCCTTCGAGTGAGCAAGACGCAGCGCAAAGTGTTCTTCTCACAGTAGGCTTGCGGTTGTATTCCAAGATGGCATCGTCGACTATAAACCGCGAGCGACTGCTCGCTTCATTCGCTTCATCCGGCTCAACAGAATCTTTCATCACATCTCTGATACACTCTCATCATCTGCAACCCAACTCACGACTCTTCAATCGAAATAGACATCCTCCAACTCGCAAACCGAGCATGTCGACTCCCAGTTCAATCTGCGTCGGTATCGAGCTAGAGTTTCTCGTTGCACTACAACCAAAGTCCAGCCCTGCCACTGGTGACACCCGATGGGCTTGTCCTATGTCAGCCAAAGCCCTTCAAGGCCTCGTGACGGGTGACTTTGGCGCAGTTGGGCCATCGTGCATTGTCAAGGTATGCGAATCGATAGCCAGCAAGGGCGTCCCCGTTGCGTGCAACTTGATGCCACCTGAGAAGTCCAGCCCTCATCATGTCCCCGGCACTAAAATTGTCCCGCTCACAAAAGGCACCGAGCTGATTCGAGTTTGGAACCAGGAGGCTGCGGCATCGGTGTCTGGGGCGTGTTTGCGATCCAACTACTGGTTCATCGTCCCGGAGCGTCATATCACCCTCGACTGCGTCAGTAAGTCCGGCAAGACACCCTCTGACAAGTACAACTGGTTCGGAACTGAGCTCAACAGCCCCATCCTTTCCCGACCCGAAGAGTTCAGCCAAAGGCTGCCTACGCTCAGAAAGTGCCTCGCGGCGGTTCAGGACAAGATGGTGGTTGGACTCAACTCGGGCTGCGGACTACATCTTCACGTCAACGATGCAGGCAACATGGAGCTCGGCACGGCTCTACGTGTTGCATCTTTGGTCTGGCTGCTAGAGGACGCCTTGCTATACCCCCTCTGCCATCCGTTTCGCTCCACCTCTCCGTACTCGGCGCGCATCAGTATCGAGTCGTGCATTGCCATGCGAAAGGAAGAGCCCCACGTTCGTGGCCAAGGTGCCGCCCTTATCAAAGCGCTCTCGGACGTCATGGGACAGCTCAACGGCCGGAACAAGATAAACAAGGGTTTTATCGGGACAATGAAGCGGCTCTGGTCAGAAGGCACTCTTGACAGCCTCGGTCAGGCGCTCCGCAAATACGACGAAGGACCAGTGCACACAACCCAACGGTGCGCGCTAGTTGTCTCCAAGTACAACACCATCGAGTTCCGGTACCCCGAGTCCATGTACGACGTGGACTACATTTCGTGCTGGGCAGACTTGGCGCGGCACCTGTACGCGGTTGCGCTGAAGCCGCAGGCGGAGTTTACCCAAGTCTTTTGCAGCGTGTACGAACATGTGACGCGTGATCAGATGCCCGGATGGCCGGTGATGATGGATGCAATTGGATTCAAGACGGACTTGAAGCGGTGGCAGCCACGCCTGGATGCGTATGGGGGCGTCTTGAGCAACCTCGACAAACAAGGCATCCTCCCCAAACTAAGTATGTAGGGTTGGATACTTGGTGATGTTTTGGATACTTGGTGCTGTTCCGGATGCTTGGTCTTGTTATGGACTGCCCAAGATTCATACGAATACCGCTGGACGGTACAATATCGCGACGAAAATGAGAACCTGGACGAGCATAGGAAAAGGAGACGGATATTGGATGAAAGGGTATAGACGGAGACGGAGTTTTGGGGTCGGGGATTGAGAACTGGGGCCAAGGGCGGCAGGACTGGATATAGCCGAATTCGTATCGTATGTGACCATCTGGCGACTCATTAGATGTGCTTTGAGTGACTTGTAGTGACTTTTAAATCCTTGTCTTTTCAAGTTTCTTTGATGTACGTATACCTAACGCCCGTCTCCGGCATCTGTACTGCCAGACAAACTGCCCCCCCGTCCTCCACCTTTGGGCTTGGACGCCCTCCTCTCCTTCAACAACGCCTTTAGCTCATCAGTCCCATACCTCTTGACATCCGCCATCAACTCGTGATCCTTGGCCCTGACGGCATCATCCATGGCCTCCCAGCCCTGCCAGTCGACGACGTTGCGCGCGGCCATGTTCCAGGCACTGGCGGCGGCGCAGACAATGTTCATCTCGTATTCTAGGATGCGACGGTACAAATCCAGCAGCGTCTGACGGACATGAGGCTGTATGCGCTGGAAGTCTTCTGGGGAAGACCAGGATGCTGGGTGGAGTGTGCGCGGAAGGGCCATGAAGTGCGGGATTGTGTCTGTGAGGTGGACGAGGCCGCAACGAAGTTCTTTATGGCGCAGGAGAGGGTCAAGGAGGAGCTGTAGATGCAGTTGTCAGCCTTGTTCTGTTGAGAACAGACATTGTGTATACTCACAGGTGTTAGAGAGCAAATGCCCGCCCACGCTATACCAGCGCTGGCTTGCTTCTCTAGCATCCTCGAAATAGTAGCCCTCGCGTCAACGAGAATCTCACGAGCATCATCATCGCCCGAATCATTCTTTGACTCTGCGCTAACCTCGCGAGACAGGCCCGACGTTGCAATCATGCTCATGAGCTCGAACCGCCTCTCGCCCTCCTGCGGAAGCCCATTGGTATTCCCATGATGGTCCGGCCTTAGCGCATCCGGCAGCGCATGGGCAATGATGCTTTCGTAGGCGGTGACGAGCCCCGCCGACGTCGTGTCCCGCTTGAGAGCATCATAGGCTGTGTTCCAGAGCTCGACCTCGTGGGCGCGCTCGTCTTCCTCCGTCGCTGAGCCGCGACGGCTCTGGCGCTGGCTGTGGGGGAGGTGGCAGCCGATGTGGGGGAGGCGACGGGTGGATGAAGTAGTGGACGCGTTGGGTGAGGAGAGGGGGGATGTCGACGATGATTTGGAGGCAGAAGGAGGAGGAGAGTGGGAGTGGCGGCGGAGTTTACTGACGATGCGTTTTACCTTGCTCGTCGGGGGGGAGGAAGCTTGTGTAGAGGTTTTCATCATGACGGAGTATACGATGATGAGGGATTGATAATGCACGTATTCATTGATGATGGGTATGGAGTGCAATTGACGAGAGAAGGGATAATCCTGCGCGCAGTCAAAGAGGGGATTGATCTCGCAGGAGTAGCTTGCTCAGCTGAACAAAGAATTAGGATGTTGCTAGCTCATGGTAGCCCACGATGACGATGATATCAAAACTGGACACCGAGATCTCACTACAGAAAAAGACACCAGGCAGCCGAGTTCCAAGCAAAAAATGGACAAACCACGATCATCCTTTCCATCTTGGCAAATCATCGTCTTGCCCTCACAAAGATGTCACCCGCCCACCAGTTCCAAGCTTTTTTCTAAACGTGGAGTTGCATCGTCATCTCAACGTGAACCGGCCGAGTGGGAAGAAAAAGGCTGAATGATACATTATCCCGCCGGTAAACGAGCCAGCCAGTCACGTTGCCGAATTGGAAACCTAGCAAGCGAGAAGAGGAAAAAGAATACGACAGGGCGAGTCAGGAACCCGAGAGGGGGGCGGTTCTTGTTGTGTAAGATGTGCCCTTTGATGAAGATCCGCGGGGTCAATGAAGTCATCCTGGAGGTGAAAACTTTGGGCCAGGGCCAGTTCCCAGCAAAAACCAAAACTGAACTGTTTTTGGCTCTGCCGAGATGATGGCGTCACTGGGTAAGGTTCGGAGGATGCAGGGTCCGACGTTGACAAGTGCAGCAGGGAGGGGATCTCCACTGCAGGTTTTGGGTTTGGGAACCCTCATGGATGTTGAGCCTGCAGCTGAGATTGTGAGGTTTATGCGCATTATGCACACGATATATGACTTGTTTTGAGTTACATGATACCAAGAACTGACTCATGCGATTCATGAATCTATTCATATCCAAGAGATGGGATGAGTCCTCCGGCATTGCGGTGCCGGCAATGCATTCAAGACAGCCCGGTAAGTCAAGTCGGGGTCTAATGGACCCCCCTTGGAAATGGACCACCCCCTGGTAATGCCTCCATATGTTTGGCGAAAGTATCTCGTACCTTATCTATTATAGGGCAGTGACCAGGGAGGTCCATTACCAAGGGGGGCCATCAGACCCGGTTTGACTTGCGGTACATGTTTTAGACTCCAGGTCTGATTTACAGTGATAATCAATCTCTCCACTCGAAAACACGGTCAGAAACCCATGCGATGGTAAACCCCAACCACCGCTGTCTGATCATCGCGACTCGACAACCAGCCGTCAACAGCTGACAGCCAGCTTCACCGACTGGAAAATGACCTGTAAATAAAACAATAAACACGATCAATACCAATCAATGCATTAAAACATCCCCCATCGCATCGTGATCTCTTGTTTCACGCTGCCAGCACCACATAGAGCTCTCTACTCAACCTGAAACACGATCACCTCCCGTGATTTACATCGCAAGCCCCTCCTCATAACCCTCATCGATCCTCCGTCTCGTTCTCTAGAGAGCCGTCTTCTCTTCGCCCGCTTCTCCTTCTTTTGCTGCGCATGTCTACTATTATCAGTCTCTCGTTGAACTAAAAAGAAGAAGAAAGAAGGAAAAAGGTGTTGACCACCTTTTGGCCGTCACACTCACTCACTCTTTGATTCACTTACGATACCCAGCCTTTACCGGTTTTCTTTCTCTCGACGAATATCTACCTTTTGAATCAACAAGTCAAGATGCGCTTCCTCGCTCTCGCCGCTGCCCTTGTCGGCCTCGCCGCCGCTGCACCCGCGCCTACTGCCTCGCCCACGTTGTCTGACGATATAGTCGTCGTCTCTACCGCGACGCCATCCGCGACGCCATCCGCCGTCTTCTGGACTCCCAGCGCCAAATCCGTCAAGGTCTGCAACGAGTCCTCGTACTCTGCGTCCGAGGCCCCAAAGTCCGTCAAGCGCGCCGACTTCCGCGACTGCGCGTCTCTGCTCTCCGCCTTTGGCCCACACAAGGGCGCCTTCACCATCCCCGCCGCTGCGTCTTACGGCGGCGGCCTCGTCGATGCTCTCAAGTCGGATTCGTGTACTTTTGCTGTTGGCGCCGTCGAGGGTCCGCTCAGGCTGGGCGATGGGGATGTCGACTTTATCGTGCACAAGGCCCTGCTGGACTACTCTGCTGGACTCGAGATGGCTGCTCAGGGACTCATCGATTGTCCTGTCGAGGGCGGTGGCCCCAAGGAAAAGGCGAAGCTGCACTGGCGGGTTTCTAATTCTACTCGGAATCACCACTGAGGTTGGATGGGTTGGTGCTGGATGGTTTTGATGATGTGCGATACCCGATGGAAGCAGAAAAGTTGGCAACCTGGACTTCAAGATTTGTTGCCCTCTACAAATTCAGTGCTCGTGGTGCTATTTCCATTGTGATTATGTGACTGTGACTCAGCCATGACAGGAAGCAATATCTTTGAGAGACCAAAGCAAACCTTTCCGAGGTGTCTACGGTCATGACATTCCCTTACAGCGTCTACATACCCTATCGCTCGCTTCTAGAATACCTTGGAATTTAGCTCTCTGCCTCTGTATCCCCTTTTCCTGATCCTTGACCATTGTCGACCAACCTCACAGAGGCCAGTTCTTCCCAACCCCTAAGAAGTAGGTATGTTGCATCTATTTCGGAGAAAATGGATAGGTTGTTACTTTTAGGGCATCGCGGTCCATGGCGTATTCTAAAGATGTGAGTCCTCCCCAGGGCCACTCCAGGGGCACCATGATGGATCGTGAAGCCTAAACAGATCGTCAATAAGATTTCTCAACACAAGATGCAGAATGCAGCTCTTACACTTCCAGCTTGTGGCTACGGTTATTAGCGCTGGGCCAACGGATGATTCTCAAAGAATCGACCTTGACTGTGTGGAAGAATAGGCTTTAATAGGATGTCGCATCCTTGTTCCAAAACTCATCCTGACTAAGGGCAATCTCGAAGGTTTTGTCAAAGGCCAGCAAATGTATGAGTCGGCTACAGCGACTGAAGTGGCTGGCCTAGCGAGGGCAGTCGAACTGGTCCACGATGAGGGTTAGTAGCTCAAGCGGAAGGTCGGTGAGGTTGGGCATGGTGAATCCCGAGGAGGGGTTGGATTGAAAGACCGGGGAAACGACGGAGCCCGCGCGAGCGGGTTCTTGTTGGAGCAGAAAAGATGCGTTCCTCTAGAATAACAAGTTGTGGTTAGTCCGCGGCTGTGCTGTGATGTTGGTGTTGTCGCGAGGATAAGGTCAGACGTTGGCAGAATTGTGAGGGTGAATCACCACCAGATGCCTGCAGTGCTAGAACAGGGCTCTGTTGGTTCGGCTAGGAATTACAGTGCAAACACCGGCAAGGAGTGTTTGCAACAGTGAGTGCCGTTTGGGTAACGAGATTGCACTCGAACCAAGGACAGGTGAAAAGTTTATAGGCTTGGCCTCCCTGGCCTTTATCTCAAGATGGTAACCTTTACTGAGATGGGTGACTGCCATGCTATTCACTTCACCGACATGATATAATATGGCTTCGTTGCAAATAATGGCGAATAGTCTGTTCAGTTCGTTTCCATGCTATGCTACGAAACTTTGGTAGCTTGTTTCGACTCTTATCTATCTTCTATCAAGTGGAGCCATGTCTATATCCTCATCCTAGCAACCCGTCTGTCGAATCCTGTGTAGTGTAATTCCCAACGTCTTTCCTGATTCTGTAAATTCAGTCATAATTCATACAAACGTAGCAAATCATTAGCCGTATTATCATCACCCAACAATCCAGTCCTCGCGAGCCTACTCGACAAAGCTGACTCGCTTCCCAACGCGCACCTTTTCATAGCGTCGCCACTTGGCAACCTCCTTGTCCAGACTCTCAACTCGCTGCAGGCATCGCGCCTCGATGCCCTTGTGCGAGTTCCACGCCTTGGTGATGCCCTTGTCAATCACCTCGAGGCTGGCCTTGCACTCCTCGAGCTGCTTGCGCATGGTATTGTTGGCAGCGGTGCCGAACTCTTCAAGTCGGGTCTCAATGTTAGTGAGCTTTGCCTTGAACGTGTCGTAGGACAGGCGGATCTGGGCAGTTGTGACTTCGATGCCGGGGGCGTGGGAGGCGATCATTGCCTGGATACGCTTCTTCTCGCGTGAGTTCTCGGCCTCGATGGCGGAGAACTGGCGCTCTTCGATGGAGCCGCCGGCGGGAGATTTCTTTTGCGTTGGGGAACGGGCGTTGCTTTCTCTGCTAAAGTAGCTTACTTGCACTTTGAGCCGCCCAAAGCAGTCTGTTGTGAGCATGATCTCGCGTTCGACAGACGAGAGGGAGCCCTTAAGCCACTTCGTCTTGAGGTCCGTGGCCTGCTGCTTATCATCTTGTCCAGAGGTGGTGTTTTGTTTCTGGTGAGGAGAGGTGGTTTTGCTTGTGTCATGGTGGTGAGGAGAAGTGTTGGTTTCCTGCTGGTGAGGAAGAGTGGTGTTGTAGTGACGGGGAGTATACTCGTTCTCACCCTGAGGTACACGACTCCCTCGACTCTGGTAGCGGGACGTGGGGTGGATAGACTGAAAGTTGGTGGTTCTATTGTGTGGCTGCTTGCACCACGACGGGACAGTGATATCATGTGAATCAAGATACTGTCTGGCTTTGGGCGAGACCTCGACGTAGCCAGCGCCAGCAGGCTTCTTTGAGCCATAGTCGGGTGAAGGAGGTGAAGAAGGTGAAAGGGGTGAAAGAGGTGCAGGGGATAGAGGACGCGGCTGAACATCTGCTGGGGCATCCTCGGGACCGTGTGCAAAGAGCCACATGCCAAGTTGAAAGAGGAGAACGACTGCAAAGACGCAGACAATGAGGAAGCTGATCATGTCGACAGTAGCCGGGATCACAACAGCAACGCCACGGAGCAAAACCCCCTGCCAATAGGCTCGCTCAGCCCAGACATGTCTGTAAAAGGGAACCCATCTGTGGAACGCAAAGACCAGGACGTCCCAGATGGTGTAGCTCAGCGAGATGGAGGTGCGGTAGAGCCAGAACAGCAGCAAGGCCCCGTGCGTGATGTTGGCGCCATCGGCCGCCTTGTACTCGAGCCTAATCCACTCGACGGCGGCGGGGAGCTGGAGGGGGTCGTCGTAGACCATGCCGAGGAACTCGCAGACGGTGTTGAACATGACGAGGAAGATGGCCCAGTTGCAGGCGAGGAAGGACTTTACGGGGGGAGCGTACTCGGCGATCATCTCAATGGTGGTCTTGGGCTTGGGGAAGAGGATGCGGTATCGGGGGAACTCTCTGGGGTCGTAGTCGAGGGCCGGTTCGCGGACGAGGAAGTGGTAGATGCGGGTGAGTAGGCTGATCATGGTGAAGAGTGAATCAAGAGAGGGTTTGGGAGTATAAAACAGGATGTGGTGTTGGTTGTGTGTGAATTTTGTTCGCGACTGTCTTTGTCACGGTGGATGTGAAGATGAAAGAAACGAACAGTGGTGATGGAAACAAGAGTGTGAAAATTTCTCCTATCCATTGTCTCTGCCTAATGCCAGTTTTCTTTCGCGTACAGGTTTTGCCAGTTTATTGCCAACTGTCTGCCAGTGCCAGGGGAAAAGTGAGGGGATTCACGATTGGAGTTGCCGGCCGACAACAGCTGGCAAGGCAGGACCAGAGCGTGCAATACCAAAACGGCTAGCAATCGATAGCTTCAAATAATCCAGCTCGGCAAATCAAGTGCAAGCTAGACCTTGCACTCGCAAGTTGTCAAGCTTGTGAACAAAGCCTCCCGGGCGATCATCTCGGTCTGTTCACGAAACTATCAATGATGGACATGCCAAACCTAAAAGGCCGCTTTGTCCTCTTTGTCACCCAGATTAGGATGCCAACCCTCATAATAGACTAGGACTCATTCACTTGAAGACAGTTCCATGGGCCAGACGACGACGGTCTTTAGCCACGATCTAGCCTCCTGATACTAACGCCCCGAGCACTTTGCATCTCCGTTTTCCCAGGAATCCGG
The DNA here is from genome assembly GCA_013266195.1 of Fusarium zealandicum. Classification (NCBI taxonomy): domain Eukaryota; kingdom Fungi; phylum Ascomycota; class Sordariomycetes; order Hypocreales; family Nectriaceae; genus Fusarium; species Fusarium zealandicum. The sequence continues at coordinate 21,782 of JABEYC010000758.1, read as the reverse complement.
GAACCGATGAATAGCGCAGAGCAGACGTCACAATCAAAGTATAACAAGGGCGTTCCGGGGGAAAGGCGGTCATGGAACCTGAGGAGGAATGCCATGGAGAGAGAGGCGCCTTGGGGGGCTTCCAAAGCCTCGTAGAAGCCTCACCTACCCGCCCAAGCCATGGAGATGAAAGAAAACAAGGCCGTCTCGGCAGGGCGACTGCTTTCTTTCACCCCACATCCCGCTCCGCTGAATCTCGGGCGGGCGTGCCCGTGACGCCGGGTCCGCCGCCGTAGTGGACGCCGTCGTAGAAGCCGTCTCCCGCCTCGCCGGCCTGTGTCATTCCTATCGCCACCGCGTCTCTTTAGGCCCCGGAGCCTAGTCCAATCAGATGCCGCTAATCGAGGGCTCGATGGCGGACAATGATGGCCAGCTGGAATGCAGTCGACACCTTTGACTTTGGCCTGCCAAGCCAGTGACCTTTGTTTCCAGAGCTTCTGTCGGCCATAGAGATAGCCCGAAGGGGAAATAATCAGGGCCGAAACGGAGAAGAATTTCGCTGTCATTGATCAAGGGGCGTCAGCACAATTGATTCCACACAATTTAAGAAGGGAGACGCCGAGACTGGGCGCTCCGAAGCGGTAACCCGATCGGGACCTTGGGGTTCGGAAAAGGACTCGAACCGTTGGAGTTGGAGTTGGAGTTGATTGCGGTCCCGAGGGGAACAACGTCCGATTTGCTGCTCAGCAAACTGATTCAGCGCAATGCGTGCGAGTAAGGCAATGCACCCATATCGGAAAAGCGATCTGTTTCAAATGAAACTGATCAAAGACAGACGCCCCGTAGGACGGGACAGACCAGAATAGTCTCAAGTGGTCTGGTGGAGTTCAGTCGCATTGACCCTTTACTATTGAAGCGAATACGTTGAGACAGGGACAAAACCTGGGGAGGCATTCACGATCGCATTGTCTCCGAGATCCAAACCCCTCCTCCCGTGGCGGCAAGGTAGGGGAGTGGAGATGGAGCAAGACCCGACGAGACGAGTTGGGTTTCAATAGAGACCCAAGGACCTGGTTCAAGGACAAACGCCCTCGAGCGAGTTCCCACACTCCCAAGCCAGGTATTAGCATGGAGTTTGTATCCACAGAGAGCCCTATCGACACGGAGCTTGCCAGAGGCTTGCCCATTCACGCCATTCAGGCTGAGATTAGTTAGGTGATGCTGGTCCCGCGGGAGGTGCTGGCCCGGGCGGCTAAAGTCTCGCCTGGGTCCTGGGTTGAGAGTCCAGGAAGCTGGGAACCGCACCAGCGCAGGGGGCAGAATATGTTTCCACCCACCAACCGACCCTTGTCGGTTTGTTCCCGCCGGAAGAGATCCCCGTGGGCCCTCCCCAACCGTGCGGTGTGCCTGGCATGCCCCGTGCCCCCTCTGACACGTCTGCAGGGCGAATTGCACCCTCTCGCCTCGTTCCTGCTCGCCTCGCACGGCCGGGATCGTGCTGCACGGAGACTAGGAACCCTCGGGTACTGCCACTAACGACGGGACGGACTCACGGGTCCAAAGCTGGCCAGGGGAAATTCATGCACGTCTTGCAGGTTGTTGCGGTTCCAAGACAAAAACGACAGTAGCTGTCGCGGCACTTGCCCGTTGACGCCTCGTCCATGTAGGGACCTACCAAGCAATTACCGGCGGGGGCTTTCACATTCCACCAACATGGGGGGTTCCGTAATGCTTCGGACAGCCAAGACTTGTCGTGAAATCGAACTAATGGGAGACGGCACGTCAGCCACGTCAGCCACGTCCGGTCGACATGAAGCCGTCACAAATGCCCTCTTGTCTGTTGAGCCTGTCGAGCAGGGAAAGATGCAGGTGATGGATGGCCTTTTGCGCGTCACGGCTGCGCTAGTTGTGCATAATGTTTGTCCAGTCCCATTCCGTTTCGAGCACCGAGGCGAGTCACTCGAGAGAGCCAAGATGGATGGTTCCCCTGGGGTTCCCCTGGGAGGTAGTGTAGTACCCAAGGAATGAATGCCCAGCCAAACCAATTTCCAAGGCCTTGCAGGAGGATGTCGCCAGAGTTTGGATCCGTCGGGCGAAGCCTCTAGACTGTAGGCTAGGCTCATCCTGGTAGTGACTCGGCCCGGGTGCTTGGGAGGGCTTAGCACGATTGGCACGCTTGGCTCCGGCCTGGCCAGATGGCCAAACTCTGTTAGATATGCCGTTGGGCTAGGCAATGATGGCATCGCCGGGGAATGGACCCGCCCTAGAGCAGCCTAGCCAGGAGAAAGGCCGAGGGTTAAAGTCAGGGCGGGAGAGGAAGAGGAAATCATAATAAAGGCTTCCCGCTCCCCGAGCCTGCAGATCTCTCGTCTGTGGTTTTAGGATCGCCAATCAAGCACCCGCGAACTTCCGAACCCGAAATACGCACTCCCCTGTTACATATCAAAAATAGCCGCGGATTCTCATCACATTTACTGCATCTCGGCACTGGTCTGATATCCAGCCATCCAGTCAATCCTCACATATATACCCATTATATCCCTCCCTCCCTGCTCTCCTCCCTTCCATACCCCACACGCAAAACAACAAACAGAGCCTCGTCAACGAGCTGGGCTCTCGATCAACAAGCAGAGTCTGGACCTGGCCGTGTTTGCTTTTCTGATACGCACCCAAAACCAATACTACCCAATAGTAACGGACGACAGCCCACACCGGTTGTTTTCTTTGTTCCTGTACCGTTTGTCAGACAGGTCTTTTCCCACTGTCCGACACGAACCGACATTTATCAACGCGACCAGCCGACCACATCTACCATCATCATTCTCCCCTTGTCGCACACTCACACCGCAAGCATGCTTCGAGGAACCACCCACGCAGGCCCCAAGGTTCCCCTCTTTGGGAACCGCAAGGAGCGCAAGCAGCTGAAGCAGCAGGAGCTCAAGGCCCAGGAAGAGCAGCTCCGCCTCCAGGCTCTCGAGGAGGCCGAGTTCGCGACAAAGGCAGAGACCTTTGACTTCCTCACCTACTACCTCCAGCGCTCCCCCTACAAGGACCAGTCCGACCAGATCTCCATCGCCTGGGATAGCCTGCCTAGCCTGAGCGAGCTCGAGTCCTACGGCACCCTCAACAAGACCGAGGGCACCCACGTCTGCCGCCGCCTCTTCAAGGCCGTCGTCATCTGGGACGACCTGGGCCTCGACCTCTGGGAGACCCTCAGCCGCACCCTCCACCAGCAGCAGCAGCTCGAAGACGACGACGACGATGATGAGTACGAGCTGCTCGACGGCATCCACGAGGAGCCCGCCGGCTGGGACCACGTCGGCACCACCCAGCGCCGCCCCAGCTCGCGCGGCAGCTCCAGGACCTCTTTGTCCGAGACCTTTTTCTCGGGCCGCTCGCGCCAGACGTCGGCCGACAGGCAGCGCGACGGCAGCAGGGAGCCCCGACGGTCGTCGGTGACGGAGCACAACGCCAGCATGCGGAGGCCGTCGACGGCCACCTCGGGCAAGCTTCCCGTGCGGAGGCCCGCGGCGCCGCACGGCATGATCAGCGAATACTACGACAGCCCGTCGCGGTACCGCCTTCCCAAGATTGTGCGGGTGCTGTAGAGACGGACCGTCAATGTCTTTTCTTTGTTGTTTTTTGTTTGGGTTTGCGATCTATTACGGCGTTGGAAGCGTCGATATTTGGAGGGTGCAACAGTGACCCCGATATATACCTTGCTACTACTTTTTTTCCTTTTATCATGTTGTTTTTCTGGTCAAGCATGGCGTTTTTGGATCTATGAGTTGGATGGACACGGTCGGAATACCTATTATCATACCTGAGCAGCTTACGAGCTCCAGCTACTACCACTACTAGCATATTTTATACTTGAACAGATACAAAGCATTTACAATCATTTCTACCTTTTCCGATGTCGACGTGATGCATTCACAATCACTGCTATCCTTTTCCGACACTTCTTCCGACGCTCATTCCGACCTCGCCAGTCTCGATGGTGTCGCGCGCAGACGCGTCCAACCACATGAAACAAGAGGACCATCGCCAATCGGAGCGGACCCCGGCTCCGGCTCTCAAATTATGCGCGAGGTCCTGGGGTTTCGGCCCGGGCTGCTTGGATCTGAGGGATGCATCCGAGGATACACGTGATTTTGGTCCGGCATCACATGGGTGCCAGTGACTACTACACCAGCCCTCCTCCTCCTCCTCCTCCTCCAACATCACCACTGCTCCTCTTTCGTACTACGTAAGAGTGAAGATCTATAGTAGTAGTACTCTTATATGCATGCCCAAGTGCTTAGCGGGAACTTTATTATTATTAGCAATTATTCCGGAGCAAGCATCCCCTCCCGAGTCGATGCTTTGTTTAACTCAACTGCCGCGGACTCTCTCTGCTCATGCTAGCAGAGCCAATGGGAGGCAGCTTGGTTCAGTCACTACCTAGGTGTGTTGGTAACGTGCCGGTTAACTGGATTGGGAATACCGTGAGATGGAAAAGACTCCATCGTACGATGGTGAGTGTTTGTGCTCAAACGGTTTCGGCAGCCCTCTGAGGCATGGGGTCTTAGTTTCAGGCTATCGAGTTCACAATGATTCATCTGGGTCGTGAGATCAGCTCGTGGCGACGGTTGGGCATCATGGCGATCTGGCTCAGCAAACCCGGGGCTAACCAGGCACGGAGCCTCATTTCAAACGCCCTAAGGAGCCTCGTCAGCTCGGTTGATGACCACATAGGGGCTGGTATGTCGCTACCTTCAAGATTGTGGTCTCTCATTCAATCAATCACCAGAAATCATGGCTTCACTCGCGACCTTGTCGAGGCAACTCTCGCTCTCTATTATATCGTTCTAGGTCAAAATGAATGCAAATTAACGCTCTAGATCATCACCTAGTTGCAGGCAGCCAGAGTTCAGCTCGCAAGCCATCCGGGCTAGCTCCAGGGGTCCCGGTGCCAGCTGCATCTGGACTCTCCGAGACGCGGTTTGGAGGCTTCTCAGGCTCCCTCACCAAAATGAGAAGGCATTTTGCAACTTGACGAGGCGCCAGCCGCCTCTTCTCCCTAGGAATCTTCCTTTGGCATCTAAATCTCATGCTTGCAATTACTCGGCTGAGGATGCCGTTCATGGGTTCATCGTCTTCTTTACACCCGTACTTACCCGTCTCTGCTCACCTTGGTCTTGGCCATGAAGCACTTACACGGGCTATCGCTGGTCTGCCTGGCCGGCTTGGTTACCCTCTCGACCGCGACAGGTGTCTCTTTTGTGACTGATCTCGAAATATTTACATATCTGGTATGGATCTTGAGCAAGACTACGATGCGATGCTGACTTGATAGGCGCCATGTGCCTCCAGCGCCATCTCATACAATGTCGGGATGCAGACGTACTCGACCCTTTGCGGCGATTCAGAGACCGCATTGCAAAAGTGCATCTGCTCGACGAGGTTCGATGAACTCGTGGCTTCGATTTCGTCCGATATCACATATGGCTGTGGTGTAAGCGCGACCGACGACCTCTCCAGTGCGTCCAAGGTCATGGACAAATACTGCGCCCAAGATCTCAAGATCTCAAGATCACCTTTGCCTCTCCGACCGACAACATCGTTGAAGCCTACATCACCGACCTCCCCGAACTAGGATACTTGCCCCCGTGCGCGCAATCGGCATTGTCCTATGCCGTCATCGGAGCGGTATGGTTGGAGCTTCCGGCTGGGATATACCATGAATGACCCAGCGTAGGCCTATTCCAAGTGCCCTGAGCCTGTCGAGCTGAATGCGCCGTGCGTCTGCAGCAAAAAGGCCATCGTGAGCGCCATCAGCGAGACGATCAAGAGCTCCGCCAAGGCGTCCTGTTCCAACAGTGAGGATGTCACGTCGGCGCAAAACTTTTACAACGAGTTCTGCGCAATGAACGAGGGGACCACGTCCTTTGCGACTCCAAACAGTCCTCCTGGAGATAGTTGGTCTTGCCAGAATGCTCCTACGAATTTCTACTGACTTGAACCAATGTCTTACTACATCACCGCCTTGCCTCAGTTCAAGTCGCTCAATAAATGTGCACAAAGCGGTATCGCTTCCGTGGTCCAAGAGGTAAACACGATCTGATTGACTGTCTGTATACAACCGCTCACATGACTACAGCAAAGCTCCTGGCTGTGTGGTAGTGGCCCGCAGGAACTGGCCTCTTGCGTGTGCATAAAGTCGGGAATGTCCAAGGTAGTTTCTAGCAGCTTGACGGAGATGGTCAAGAACTCCTGCGACAGCACCGCTATTGCTAATGTCACATCTGCCGGTTCTGCGACAGCGACCGCCAGTGGTGGTGCTTCAAGTGAGACTGGTTCTTCGGGTGCTGGCAAGAACAAGGAGGAGCCAGAGAGCAGGGCCAATATTGTAACGATAGCAGGCGGGATTTCCGGTGTCGTTGCCATCGCGGCTCTCAGTATCGGACTGTTCCTGTTCATACGGCGGAAACGTCTGCGCGAGACGCGAGGTGAGGAAATTCCTTCACACAGCGGTGGTCCTCCAGATTATACGGGCAAGCCGGAGCTCATGGGCAACTCGGAATTCATGCCTCACAACGCAGGTGCCGGCAAGGGGTACTTTTCACCACCAGCCGTCTCTGAGATTTCAACAGGAGCTGCATCTCCAAAGCCAGAGCTCGACGGAGGCAAGCCCATCGTAGAGCTGCCCCCGAACCACTCAAAGGGTTACCCCAGCCCGTACGGACAACCCTCGCCTCAGGCAAGCTACGTGTCGCCGATAACATCTCAGCATGGACAGAACGCCGGGTGGGCGTACAGCCCGAATGGACAGCCCGTGTATGAGTTTCCATCATCCCCGGCACCGGCACAGAGGCCAGGCATAGGGCACAAGTCGGGGCCGGTGGAGGCGTATGAGATGGGTGCGAATGTTGGTAAATGGGCCAAGTAGAAAGGGTATATATGTCTATGTCTTGTTTTGTCTTTGAGCCGGCGTTGTTGGGGTTGTCTTTGAGCGACGGAGTAGGATACTAGGGGATAAACTCGGAATACCTAATTCAAGAGAGTGACATTAGCAACAACGTGATCTCGAGTGTCTCATTATGTTGTAAGTTCAAACGCGTTTCAACATAGGCAACTAACGTGAGTCCAGGGGCTGTTTAGGTATACCTCCTACCACGCAAGTTTCACTCGCAAGCTGCATTTCACCATCAAACAAAAACTCATATGCACACCAGTGCAAAGCAATCTCACGGCCTTGCATTTCCCAAAACCCTGCCCCGTTTGCAGGCTGTTTGCACACTCAGTTCCAAGGATGGATGTAGGGTAAGCGGTGGTGACCGGAAAAACGTTGCTGCGACGCAAGCCACCAACGCGGGAAGAGCTTGGGTGGTCAGTGCACGTTGCGCCTCAGCTGCCTTGGGCGTGTTGACTTCAAAAAAACAGTGGGCTCTTTGTTTCTGGATCTTCAGCCCGGGAGCTCCAGATTTCTGTGTCTCTCCAACAACAGTCCTTCTCCTTTGTCGGATATCTCCATCAGCCTCACCCACGCTCATTCGACGAGACATCGACAAAGACGCATCAGGTGAGGACACCTCTAAAGCCACCTCATTTCCAGAACGCGCAGCTGCGGGAATGACGAGTGCCGCGCTGCTGCTTTGATTCCATCACCACCATGGCGGCCGCCGTTGTGGACACGGGCTACATCGCAGGCCACCTCGGCCTCGATGAGCCTGCAATTACGGCGCTGACCACCGAGCCGACTATCGATCTGGTTACCTCGCTCTTGCAGGCCGTTGCCGCAAAGGCGCACGAGTTTGACACACTCTACTCGGAGAAGCTCCAGACCGACATTGAGCTGGAGAACGCGGTGCGCAGCTCAGAATCGCGCTCGCAGTCGTTCAAGGCCACGGCCGACAAGGCCCTCAAGGATGTTGAAGAGGCTAGACAACAGCTCAAGAACGAAGGTATGTGCTGGTGGGCCCACGAGCTGTACAGCTGTTGACAATTCACCCTGCAGAAACGAAGCGTCAGTCTGTCGAAAACGAACTTCAGGTCTTCAAGGCCAAAAAGTCGGACTACGATGCCGAGCTCAAAGCCCTCAATGACAAGATTGAAACCCTCCACTCGTCGAACCGCGCAAACCTAAGCATCATCGAGTCCAACAACAAACGCGACCAGACAATCACCGAGGAGCTCACCAAGCAGCACCAGCGAAACGTCGAGCTATCGCGTGAGATCACAGCCCTCCAACAGTCGGAGCAGAACGCGCGCGGCCAGCTCAACAGCGCCAAGTACCGCGAGGAATCACTTCAGCAACAACTCGATCTGGCCCGAAAGAACAGCGAATGGCTCGAGAATGAACTCAAGACCAAGAGCGACGAGGGCCTCAAATACAGAAAGGAGAAGGGTGCCCGCATCGCCGAGCTCCAGCGACAGAATGAGGACATTCAATCCCAGGTCGATTCCCTCAAGCGAACCGAACAGCAGCTCCGCGAACGACTCGACGCCATGCAATCCAAGGCGGATGATGCGCTGGTCAAGCTGCAGAAACAAGAGGGAACCTTTGCACAGACTGTCGAGAGCTACAAACACGAACTCGACGACCAGAGACGCCTGGTGGACATGTCTGATCAGCTCAGCAAGAAACACCAGGAACGAGTGCGCGATCTTGAGGCTGAAAAGGAGCGCCTCAAGGATAACTACGAAAATGAGATTCGACGCATTCGAGTCGAGCTTGAGCAAGAACGACAAAACTCGACCGAGTTGGATGAGCGAATCCGACAGCTCGAGGCGGAGATCGACGAGCTTCAAGCCCGAGCTCAGCAGAATGCTCCTCCACCCGATTCAACACCTCAGACTCCCCGTGCCAACGGTTCCATGTTCAGGCCCTCGTCTCCTTTCGGAACCCCTGCTTCCATTCGAGCCAAGGGTGCCATTACCGCGACGCAAGCCCTTGACCAAGTCTACCGCCTCAAGGGTGAACTGGCCAACGAGCGACGTCGTAACCAGGACCTCGTCCAACAGGTAGACGACATGGTGACATCGCTTGAGGCCAAGGGTCCCGAATTCCAGGAACTTGAAGCCGAAGCAGAGACTCTGCGCAACGAAATCGCGCGCATGTCGGAGCTCTCGCAGCAAAGCTACGAGGAGCGTGACGTTGCTCGTCGAACAGCGAGAAAGGCAGAGGGCCTGCTTGCGACTGCCCAGTCCGAGACCAACATTCTGCGTACCCAGCTTCGCGACCTTGGAACCCAGATCCAGATGCTCGTCTTCAACTCGTATGCCATGGAGAAGGGTCTGGATCAACTCACCGAAGAGGAAACCTACCGGCTCAAGCAGCTGGAGAAGGGAGAAATCAACGAGGATGCTCTTTCAGACTTGTCCGATACGCACCAGTTCATCACCCAAAAGCTTGTGGTGTTCAAGGACATCAAGTCCTTACAGGAAAAGAACGAGGAGTTGCTGCGCATCACCCGGGAGCTTGCCGAGCAGATGGAGAGCGAGGAGGCACTCGCTGCGAAACACCAGGCCAAGGAGGACCACGATATGGTCAGCAGGCTTGAACGGGACCTGCTGCACATGACGGAGGAAGCCAAATCCATCAAGAATACGATGGAGAGCTACAAGGCGGAACGAGACATGTTCCGCAGACTCCTGCAGCAACGAGGTCCGAATGGTGACGAGGCTTCCATGATGCGCCACTCTCTGGACGGCGCGCATCGTCTGCCTCTGGCTAGTATCGAGGCAACGGAGCAGACCGAAACTCTTAACGAGGCTCTGCGCAAGACCCAGGCAGAGTATGACGACTTCCGTGAGGCGCAGGATGGAGTGCGCAAGGACTTGCGTGATCAGGTTGATAGCCTAACGGCCGAACGAAACTCTCTTCAGACTGACAAGGTGAAGCTGCATGCTGAGACCCGACTCGAATTCGAGAGGCGTGAAATGTTGAACACCAACTTTGTCGCGCTCCAGGGCGAGAACCGCGAACTCCAGAAGCGAAACCAGACCCTTTCGGAGACCACCGCTAAGCAGGATATCCGCACACAACAGGTTGTCGAGGAGCTTGTCGAAGCCAAGGGCTTGCTCGACAGCGCACGCAACGAGGCCGCCAATCTCAAGGCCGAGAAGAACCTCTGGAAGGACATTCAGGACCGACTCAGCAAGGACAACGAGAATCTTATTGAGGAAAAGAACCGACTTAACAATCTACTGGCGACTCAGCAATCACTGGAGAACGAGCGAAACCTGTCCGAATCCGAGACACGACGCAAGGCGCAGGCTAGAATCGAGACACTGGAGCAGGAACTGAGCGATGCTCAGAGGAAGGTGTCTTACGAGGCCGAGGAGAGCAAGAAGTTGCAGCTCAGGAAGGAGTACGAGGCAAAGGAGTCCCAGAAGCGCATCGACGAGCTCATGACGAGTCTAAGCCAAATCCGGGAGGAGCATGTCGGAGTCAAGACAAGCCGGGATCATCTCCAGGCTCGTGTTGATGAGTTGACGGTTGAGGTGAGAAACGCCGAGGAGCGAGCCGGACGCCTGCAGCCTCGACCAACCCCCCGACCTGGCACCATCGACATTAGCGAACATCAGCAGCAACTTGAGACTGAGATTCAGGATCTCAACGTCGAGATTTCGGATCTCAAGCGTGACCTGGATATGGCAAACACCCATCTGGAGAACGCGAGAGCTCAGGCTGAGCAGTACAAGGAGCTCAGCCAAGCTAATGAAGAGGCTCTTGAAGATCTGCGATCGTCACAAGAGCAGTACCAACAAGAGATGGAGGGTCTCATCGAGGAGAAGGATGCCAAGGTTAAGGAGCTCAGCCAGCGGGCCGAGGACGTTTCGGCAGAGTTGTCCCGAACCAACACTGAACTGTCTGGCCTTCGAGACTCCCAGGGCGAGGTTGCGAGAAGATTCGAAGACGAGAAGACGATCTTGCAGGAAGAGGTAAACCGACTGAAGGAAGAGAGTGCGCGTCACCTGGAGGCTACGCGATACCACCAACAGGATCTCCGTGCCCAGGCCGATATTGCCTCCAAGGCCCAGCAGGATTACGAGCAAGAGCTCGTGAAGCATGCCGACGCCGCCAAGCTCGTTCAGCAACTGCGATCCGAGCACAATCAACTCAAGAGCGAAGCTGCTACGCTGCGATCCGAGGCAGAATCTGCCAAGGTCACTCTAACCCAAAGCGAGAGTTCGTGGGAAGATCGCCGGCAGCAGCTGGAGCAGGAGATGGCCGAGATCAAGACGCGACGCGAGGATGTCAACTCGCAGAACAAGATTCTCCACCAGCAATTGGAGGGCTTGACTTCTCAGGTTGCAGCTCTGCAGCAGAAGCGCGGCGGCGACGACGACAACGACAATGACGAGAGAATGTCGCCTGTTCCATTTGGAGACGCATCCGAAGGACTCCGCGAACTCAATAGTTACCTCCGACGAGAGAAGGAGATTCTCGAGGTTCAGTACGACCTTAAGGCTCAGGAATCCAAGCGTCTTCAGCAACAGCTCGAGTACACCCAATCTCAACTCGACGAGGCCCGCCTCAAGCTTGACCAGGAGCGCACACAGACCTCCCAGAGTGGCCGTCAATCGATGGCACACCAGGATCTGATGGAGAAGCTCAACGAGCTCAACCTATACCGCGAGAGTAGCATGACCCTCCGGAACGAGAACCAGCAGCTCAAGGACCAGATCACGGTGAAGAACAGCAAGATTGAGGAGATGGAAGGCCGAGTCCACCCACTTGAGGCAGAGATCGACACCCTCAAGACCCAAAAGTCATTCCTCGAGGATGAGATCAAACAGATCCAGGAGGACCGCGACCGATGGCAGAAGAGGACCGAGGGCATCTTGACCAAGTACGGACGAGTCGACCCTGCCGAGATGGAACAGCTCAAGGAAAAGGTCACCACTCTGGAGACGGAGCGTGATGCCTTGAAGCAGGGTGAGGAGCCCCTCAAGGCCAAGGTGACCGAGCTCGAGGCCACCCTGGAGACCGAGCGCAACAACTGGACCACCAGTCGCGGCAGGATCATAGAACAGGCCAAGGAACGATCAAGGAAGCTCACCGGAGAGAAGAATGAGGCCATGCAACGTGCCAACAGCCTGCAGGAGAACCTGGACCAGGCCAACGGGGAGCTTGAGGGCGCCAAGAAGCAGGCAGAGGAGTCTGGAAACCAAAGGACTGAGCTCGAGCGCCAAATTCAAAACTTCCAGAAGGAGGTCGCGGAACTACGACAACAGGCGCAAGCCACGCAGTCGGCACCCACGCCTGCTCAGCCAAATGAGGCCTCTGCTTCTACCGAGGTTGTAGCACATCTTGAGCAGCAGTTGGCTGATGCTCGCAAGGAGCTTGAAGCTGTCAACACACAGAAGCAGGGGGCCGAGCAACAGCTGGAGACTCTTCGCAACGAGCTGCAATCTGCTATTTCCGAGCGAGACGAGGTATCGAACAAGCTGCAGGAGGCCACCGAAGCTGCACAGGCCGCACAGGCCGCCCCTCAAGCCGCCCCTCAAGCTGCTGACCAAGCTCCTGCGACCGAGACTGTGACTGGCGAGAACAACGAGAAGCCTACTGCTGGCATCTCGGATGAGGAAAAGAAGGCCCTGGAGGAGAAGGTTGCCGCGGCAGAGGCCAAGGCGGCCGAGTACGAGCAAAAGGCCAGCGAGGTTGAGTCCCGAATCCAAAACACAATCAAGGAGCGATCAGACCGGATGCGGGATACCCTGAATGCCAAGCTGAGGGAGAGCCGCACGAGGATGGAGGACGAGTTCAAGAAGAAGGACGAGGATCTGAAGCTCAAGTTTGAGCAGGAGAAGCAGATCTGGCTAGCTGAGAACCCCAATGCGAAGCCTGCTCTGGACGCTCCCAAGACTGAACAGCCCGAGCAGCCACCCTCGACACCCGCCAAGACCGAAGCACCGGCGGTGACTGCAACACCCGCGTCGGTTGGTGCTATCGACCTATCCCAGCTTGATGATAGCGGCATCCGCCAGTTCTTGGCGACGAACCCCACCGTTAAGAATATTGTCGCAGCCAACATTAAGAAGAAGTTGGAGGTGGAGAGTTCCAAGCTCAAGACGGAGCTTGAGTCGACGCTGAAGAATGAGTACGAATCGAAGATTTCATCGGCCAGAGAACAAGCCCAACTTATGGAGACGAAGAAGTCCAGCCTGCGGATCAACATGGCTGAGAACAAGCTGAGGTCTGCCAATGCCAAGATCGGCGTTGTCGAGAGGGCTGCATCCGACACGCCTCAGAAGCCTGTCGTCGAAGTCTGGGAGGTAGCAAAGACTGCGCAGCCACCCCCTCCCACTCCGGCAACCGCCAAGCCCACACAACCGCGACAGGGCTCGATGGCCGGCGTACCAGCAACTCCCTCGCCAGCTACACCTGCGGCTGGCGTTGCCAGGAGCGCTCAAGCGACACCGGCGGTTGCTACTCCTGCGACCGCTACTCCTGCGACCGCTACTCCTGCGACCACTACTCCTGTGGTGTCAGGGACCGAGACGAAGCCGGCACAGTCTGCCCAGCCTGCGCCTAGAGGAATCCCTCCGCCAAAGGCTAGCAATCCATTCGCTGTCCCTGCCAACGCTGCGGCGGCGGATGCGCCCAACCCTTTTGCTGCTAAGAATGAAGGGGGAGCGGCACCAGCTGCTGCTAAGGAAGGCCAGCCACAAACTCAGCCTCAGCAAGCACCTCAGCAGCAGCAGCAGCAGCAACAGGCGCAACAACAAGCACGGTCGGGTATCCCCATGCCTGGTGGTCGTGGCCGTGGCAGGGGTGGTCCCTATGTACCACCCAACCGAGCAGCTAGCGGTAACCAAGAGGGCGGACCAGGTCATGGAGGACATGCTGGTCGTGGAGGCCGTGGAGGACGAGGTGGTGGACGTGGAAACCTGAACCCGGTAGCCAACGATTTCCAGCCAGGCACCAAGCGGCCTCGAGGCGATTCCGAAGTTGGAGTTGGAGCCAAGCGGGCGCGAGGAGCTCATTGATTGAGCAAGTTGGTCAGACGAGACGGATCACGAGACATTTTGGAATGTACAACAAAGAGAAAATGCGCATGTATCGATATTGCGGTTTTGGCATTGAAAGGAGATTTCTTGGTACAAAGAAACGGAAAGGAGGGACGCAGGAATATTGCAGCATTATTGTTTTAAAGTTGGGCTCCTTGACGGAAAAGAAAGATAATTTCCTTTTGTACAATTGAGTCGAGTGCATTGTAGATTGATGTGAGTAGTTGTAATGAAGGCGATGATGGGCCACGACTGAGGTGTTGGGTTAGTGTAGTAAATGTGAGAACTAGACGCTCTATGGTGTTTGCAACCACTCTATAAACTCTTTGGTTCGTGAAATTCTTCACGAAATCCACCATCTTCCACAACGAAGACCTTGTTCTTTTGAGCCTTGAGTATCGTTGGTAGTGAGGACGGTGGGGGAGTCGGTGGATCGGCATCAATATTCGCCGATGCGATAAGATAGAAAAACAGAAAAATAAAATCGGGGACTTTTTCAACCTGGACATGACGAGAAACGCCGAAACCGAACCCTCGACCCCAAACGCCACCAATACGATACTCCACGAGGTTAGAAGAACAATCCGAATCGCCTCGAAAGAAGGCGACTCTTTTATATTCAATGGTCCCTCCGTCAACGAAGCGCAAGCTTCCATCCGCGACCGGCCCCGCCCCAAAACGATCAAAGAACGTCTCCAAGCCGTCGAGCTCCAAGACTCAAAGCCAGAAGTCAAAGAAGAACGCAAAGCCGTCTCGCTACGCTGTAGACGCAGGGCTTCTCTCTTGGGAGACAGTAGGCGAGGAGGACTTTGGAGGACTCGAGGTGATTGAGGGAGTCGACGTGGTCAAGGATGGTAGCCGAGTGCAATTCCTCGTGGCCGGCGACAAGAACAAGATAACAAAAGACGACAAAGACGAAGCCGAAGACGGAGACGGAGACGATGACGACGAATCTTTTGAGGGATTTGGCGACGACCCTGTGGAGGGCGGGCATCTCGATTCCGACAAAGCTGGCAGTGCTGAAGCTGGCGTGGAGAGCGAGATGCCTCAAGGGAAGACTACAAGCAAGACTGCAAGCAAAGAGCGGAAAACGACGACAGACGAAGAAACCAGCAGCAAGAAGAAGAGCAAGAAACAGCAACAGCAACAACAGAAGCTGGCTTCCGTTTCAGGCAACAACGAACAAGACGAGCAGCTGGTCAAGGCCCAGAAAGGCGTACAAAAGTCCTCTTCACGCGGGGCCAACGCGTTCGATGCGCTGGCCGGCGATACTGACCTCGCAGACCAAGAAGAAGTCGACATGGCGGACTGGGTTCCGCTGAACCTGTCTCAGCCGCTCCTCTCGGCCATTGCGCGGCTCAAGTTCACCAAGCCGACCATGATCCAGAAGAAGGCCATCCCCGAGATTATGGCGGGTGCGGATGTCATTGGTAAGGCGCAGACGGGTTCGGGAAAGACGCTCGCCTTTGGTATCCCCATGGTGGAGCGGTGGTTGGAGATAAATGAGCAGGGTGTCAAGAGGACTGGACCCATGGCTGTGGTGCTCAGTCCTACACGTGAGCTGGCCAAACAGCTGGGCGATCATCTCAAGGCCGTGTGCGATGGCCTTCCCAGCGCGCCGTTTATCTGTGTCGTTACCGGTGGACTGAGCATACAGAAGCAGCAGCGACAGCTGGAGAAGGCGGATATCGTCATCGGAACGCCGGGTCGTCTGTGGGAGGTTCTCAGCGGAGATGGCGCGCTGCAGAAAAAGTTTGCCAAGATCAAGTTCCTTGTCGTTGACGAGGCGGATCGGCTGTTCAAGGTTGGGCAGTTCAAGGAGGCCGAAGATATCATCGGGGCCCTGGACGGCAAGAGTCCTGGGAACGACGGCGATGAGAGCTCCGACGAGGAAGAAGAGGAGGATGAGAGAAATGCTCGACAGACGCTGGTATTTTCGGCGACGTTTGACAAGGACTTGCAGACCAAGTTGGCCGGCAAGGGCAAGTCTACGGGGAGTGACGATGAGAAGATGGCGTATCTGATGAAGTGCCTCAAGTTCAGGGGCGAACCAAAGTTTATCGACGTCAACCCCGTGAGTAGGATGGCCGATGGCCTTAGAGAGGGTCTCATAGAGTGTGGTGCCATGGAAAAGGTAAGACTGGAGTCAATGATGATTGTTCAAGATGCTAACGCTACCCAGGATCTGTACCTCTACACAGTTCTCCTCCTCAACCCGGGCCGCCGAACCCTTGTCTTTACAAACTCCATCTCGGCCGTGCGCCGTCTCACGCCTCTCCTCTCCAACCTCAACCTCACAGCCCTACCGCTGCACTCACAGATGGCGCAAAAGGCCCGTCATCGTTCCCTCGAGCGCTTCACGGCCGCGCGTAACTCGATCCTCATCGCCACTGACGTCGCCGCACGTGGTCTCGATATCAAAGAGGTTGACCAGGTCCTGCACTACCACGTCCCTCGCTCAGCGGACACGTACATCCATCGTTCAGGCCGTACTGCGCGTGGTGAATCCGGCGGCATCAGTGTGATTCTCTGCTCGCCGGACGAAGTCCTCTCGACGCGGCGCCTCGCGAGCAAGGTGCACGCCAAGCGCAGCGCAGGCTCCAAGAAGGATCTCTATATCCAGACGCTCCCCGTGGACCGCAAGATGGCATCCCGTCTCAAGCCCCGCGTGGACCTGGCTAAGCAGCTCGCCGACACTGTGCTGGCCAAGGAGAAGGCGCACAGCGACGACGCGTGGCTGCGCAACGCGGCCGAGGAGCTCGGCGTCGAGTACGACTCGGACGACCTGGACGCGGTCAACGCCGGCGGGGGCCGGGGCGGACGCGGTGGAGGGCGCAAGCGCAAGGAGGCGGCGGCGCGGGGGCTCACAAAGGCCGAGATGGGCGCGCTGAGGGCGGAGCTGCGGGAGGAGCTGGCGACGAGGGTGAACCTGGGGGTGAGCGAGCGGTACATCACGGGTGGCAGGGTGGATATCGGGGCGTTGCTGAGGGAGGGAGAGAAGGGGGGAGTGTTTCTGGGGAATACGGATGGGCTGGGATTTGATCTGTAGGATGTTGAGTAGTGTTGACTCTGATCATGGCATGGCTATATTGAGAGGTCTTTAAGCATATGTGGTGCTTCCGTTGCAAGTGCACGGATGCGTGTCTATTGTCTCCTCAGCAAGCCTATCAACACATGTACGTGAAGCCTGATCCGAACACAAAAGAAAGGAGAGGACAATACAAGTCCATCCCATGTAAAGAAGCAGACTTGAGAAGTGTTTGCGACGATGTCAAGATACCCAGTGGCGTGCCTCCATTGGAATTGTTGTCAAGGGCACCAGCAGAGAACCCAGCGTTCAGTTCTCGAAACCAAGTACCACTCCTGACAGCAGTCTATATGCAAACGAGGCATTCAATCTCCTTGCTTGCTCAAAGACTGCCATAGGGTCACACGCCGACTCGATAGGCTTACTCTCGCACCTAATTCATAATGATAGTAAAGTCCCGGCTAATTCTTAGGTATGTATAAGAGTACCCCTTAGTACTAGTTACCTTACTATAGATATATACTTATGTAACCGTCATGATTATACAAGTCATATGGAGCTAGCAGTCCTCGAGCAAGCAAGAATATCCCAACGACTTGTGGATAGTTAGTTGTCCGCGGAATACCCACAGCGCGCGGTCCCGCGGGGAACTTGTAGCCGCGGAGGTGATCATCGGAGGAGAAAACTGACGCCGGGAATGTGGATGATGCTATTGTCTCTTGTGGGGTTGGGAATAGGGCAGAGTATGAGCGAAAGAACCCCAAGCATGAAGCACTCGCTGTGTTATGACCAATCTTGCTGTCTGGGACACATAGGGTTTCAAGTCGTAAAAAGAAGCACCGACATCTGTATTTCTAGCTTCAAAAACCCCACACTTGACATCATTAGTAAAATCCGTTTAAAGAGTGTGTTATCTATCTCGTAGGGCTGCCAAGCACCGCGTGTAGCTACATCTGGACTCCGATTGGGGTGTAGATTACACAGAGCAAGATAACAACCAAGAAAGATGCCAGAGATGAATCAGACCCCTAGATTTCCCCGCATCTGGAGCTGCTGATCCTCCACTCGACTTGTTGGGTTTGCGTGGGGACCAGCGGTATATAAGCCGTTGCGTTGCTGTTGAGATCTCTTTCACAACACAACTCCATCACGAAGAGTGATCACCGTCGCCAACATGCCTAGCCTCATCCAAGCCGAGTCCCCCTTCACGCCCAAAGTCACGGCCAAAATCCAAGCCAACAAGGAGAAGGCCTCGTTCGACTTTCGCTCCGATGTCGTGACCGCTCCGATAGAGGAGATGATGAATGTATGTGTTGTACCTCTAACACACAAACAAGCTGACATTGCAGGCCATCCTCGAAGCCTCAGTCAACGACGACATATACGATGAGGAGGGCGACCCCTCTGTAAAGGCGCTCGAAGCCCGTCTCATGGAGCTCACGGGCATGGAGGCCGCACTCTGGGCCGTCTCGGGAACGCAGGGCAACCAGATCTGCCTGCGGACTCATCTGACACAGCCGCCGCATAGTGTGCTGCTCGACCATCGGGCCCATGTGCATTGCTGGGAGTCTGGAGCTTTGCCTGTTATATCGCAGGCTTCTGCCACAACAGTGCGTCCCAAGAACGGCGTGCACCTGACGTTGGAGGATGTAAAGGAGAACATCATTGCTGATGGAAATAGTGAGTTACTGCCGGTATGACCTCGAAAAGAGCTGACGGTGTAGTTCATTTCCCGCCTACTCGTGTTGTATCCCTTGAGAATACCCTCTCGGGCACGATTCTACCTTTGGCTGACGCACAAGCTATATCAAGCTATGTGCGATCGTTCCCAGTACCCGAGGATCAGAAGCCAATCGCCATGCATCTCGACGCCGCACGCGTATTTGATGCGGTTATTGCGGAGGGAGTTGACCTCAAAGCCTACGCAGCCTGCTTCGACAGCATGTCAATCTGCCTCGCCAAGGGTATCGGCGCCCCAATGGGAAGCGTCATCCTCGGCAAGAAGCGGTTCATTGAGCGGGCAAAGTGGTTCAGAAAGATGCTCGGCGGGGGTACTCGACAGCCAGGCATGATGGCGGCGGCAGCATTAGCAGCCCTCGAGTATAGCCTTCCTCGATTTACTTCGGTGCACGGCCTGGCCAAGTCGGCAGCCGATAGACTTGAGGCTGTTGGGTACAAGTTTGCGCTTCCTGTGCAGACCAACATGGTCCTTCTCGACTTGAAGACTGTTGATATCCCCCCGGCGGCGTTTGTCGAGTATTGTGCGCAGGAGGGCGTTGCTGTTTTCCCCATGGCGAGACTCGTCTTTCATCATCAGACGTCAGAAGCCGCGGTGGAAAAGCTCGTCAAGGCTTTGAGTCGGTTGATGGAGGACAAGCGGAAGGGAATACCTCTCAACGACGGCGAGGCCCGAGGAGGGTACAGCTGAGCAAAGATGGCGAGTTGAGGGTTATACAGGCTGCTTCCGTCGAATCTCAATGCAGGCACCGAGGGGTGGGATAATCGTGGCCCCTAACCATTGAGGCTTGGGCCGTTGATCGATCATCTTGATGTCGTAGTTGAGGAGAAAGGCAGCCATGATGAGCTTGAGCTCGTGGGCGACAAAGAACCTCCCAGGACTGTACACCAGGTCAGCATGGGCCTTATATAAGTAGTTAACGAAGCAACGGACGAAACTTACCAAGCATGTCGTCCATGACCAAAGGCCAGATGCGCATCGCTCGTCGTCACCATGCCCAGCCCTCTCGCCTTCCTTCCCTCATCCTCTTTGGTCTTCTTGTCTTCATCAGTTTTCGCCTCCCAATCTTCTCTCACTTCCGAGTATCGCCAGGGATTATAACTCGTGGCGCCCTTGTAAATTTCCTCGTCATGATGTGTCCCCTGAAGATTGACCGTCACGAAAGACCCACGCGGCAGCGTCCATCCGAAATCTGGGTTATGCAGGCCTTCAGGTGCCACGACCTGTCGCTCCACGAGGTTGGCGGCAAAGTTGCTCAGTCGCTGTGACTCGCGGATGGACGAGTCGATGCGCAAGAGGGAGGCTAGTGCGAGCTTTGTCCAGTGGCCTTGGGCAGGCTTATGATCGAGAATATCTGCGCGCAAGGTGTCGAGAACGTGATCAGAGGGCGAAGAGGTTAGAATGTCGAGCATCCAGGAGTGACCAGTGAGAACCGTGGTGTGAATAGCTGCAAAGTTGATGGGGAGGAGACGCTTGGAGATGACGACAGGATCCAACTCAAACAGCTTTCCCTCTGCAGCCGCAAGACGAATATCCCACGTTATAAAGTCCTCAGGAGGTGTCCAGTCCTTCAGCTCAGGGTCACCGGCATCTTTTCGCTTCATGTCCTGCAAGCGCTGCTTGATAACGGGCAGCACCCGATAAGAGGCTGTGCGCCAATGGAGGTAGTTTGGAATGGCGACGAGGCGGCCGACGATGGGATGGAGAACACGGGGAAACATGTGCAGGAGGAAGCTATTTCGGACAACGTCGTCGGTGAAGCGCACCATTGACTGTAGGAAAACGGTATCGCGACATGCCGAATCGCCAATGAGGAGACGGTTCGTGACGCGAGGGATGATGGCTAGCCAAAGGTCCCAGAGATTGACCTTGGCATATCCTTCGGCGTCTACCTTATCTCCGTCTTTGCTGTCCGCCGCCTTTTTCATCAGCATCTCCACGGCAGCTTCGACCGCACCATTGACCTCTTCCTCGACGGCGGGTATGAGCGACGGCAGATGGCGAGCCAGATACTTGTGGACGACGCGATTCGCAAACGGTTCCGCGAAATCGCTTCCGAGGAAGTTATACTCGGTGTACAAGATCTTGTCGTGGGCTTGGGAAGCCGAGAGAATGCGGTCGGGCTGGTCCATCATCCAGGCGATCTGGGACCGTGGGAGGATGACGTCGGACGGGCGAGACATGGGCGATGGTGCGATAAAGGGGAGGCCATTCTTGCCGTACTGCTGATAGTTAGCATCGCCATCACCACGCTGAGCTGAGGGTATATGCCTTCTCGTAACCCTGACTAATCCAGACCTGGTGCTGGCTGAAGTAGGCGATGCTATTCCGGATGTTGGCGAACCAGCCCCGCGCATCGTGGCCGAGGACGGGGATCTGTGAGGGATAGCGAGGCTGGCCTGCAGAGTCGACGATAAAAGAGATGACGAGGAAGAGGAGGCCGTAGATGGAGAGGCGGGCGAAGGTGAGGGAGTCGTAGAGATCTGCGAGGGCGGCCATGATGGCGGTGGTGGTATCCAGGTGTGGGTGTACAAGGTGACACCTCGTGTAGTAAACGTGCAACAGCCCGTGGGAGGGGGGTCAAGACTGGTGGTGAATCTGGTGATGTTGATGGTGGTGATGTCGCGTCAATGACGGTGTAGAGGTTCAAGTAGGACTTCTCTGTGGCGCCAGAGCTGATAGTCAGTCTTCAATGGCTCTAGTTTGTCTGAGGAGAAACCCTCGACGCTTGCCGTCTCAGATCTTGGCCAAGACTCATCACCCAGCATCAATGACGCTGCTGACATTTCCATTGGCTGAGGGGCCTTCTAGCTGCAGGCCGACGCCCGCTAAAAGTGCCGGTCGGCTCTTGCCCAGGCAGGGATAGCCCCAGGGGTCTCGACCGCTAACCGTATTCAGTGGATTCCTGTGGGCATCTAATAATCGTGAAGCGGCCCGGGCCAAGAAAACCACCAGAATAGCATTCGCCCTCTCGGCATTAAACAAAATAAAGTATTGACTAATTTTAGATAGTTAAAGTAGGGTCTAGTAAAATAG